>PVJS01031203.1:0-23574 GCA_004027185.1 Glis glis | reverse complement strand
GATTGAACCCAGGGGCATTCTACCTCCAAGTTCCACCCCTAGCCCTATTTTTTATTCTTTATTTTGAAACAGAGTCTCACTAAGTTGCGGAGGCCTCACTAAGTAGCTGAGGTTGGCAGGTCTCAGCCTCCCAAGTACCCAAGTACTGGGATTACAAGCTTGCGCCACTACGCCTGGCTTGTAACAATCTTACAGACTAGGAAACCAAGGCTTGGAGCTGAAAGTAGAACAACACTGCTAGTAGGAGGTAGCACCAGGATTTGAAGCTGGAATCTTTTGATTCCAGAATTCCAGATCTGTAAAATGGCTCAGGATGGCAAGGAAAAGACTTAAAGTCACTTCGCTGAAGGCTTCTGCATAGCAGCCAATCACATAACATGATTTCCTATGAACAGTTGCTGGGCACAGTCTCCCTCAGCACAGGGAGTGATTTGGAAAATTTGTTGGCCACTTAGAAGTTCTGCCATTCACACTCAGGGCTTAGATCTCTTACAGGAAAAAGAACAGGGTTTGGGGGAAAATAAATACGGAAAGAGAAATGGGGAAATGGAAGGAAGAAAGGTAGTAATGGGATGGGAGGAGAAAAGGTCTGGCTAAATATGAAGGAATCACAGAAGGTCAGTGCTTATAAATATCTAATGCATATTATCCTTAGTTCAAACAAGAACATTTGGTTTAGACTCTGTTTAAAACATGAAGAAACTGAGGCCCAAGGAAGGAAATGACTCATCCATAGTTACTAAGTTACCTAGGAACTTAGTAACTGCGAAGGGTCTGGAACTGTAGTGTTCAGTATGGTAGCCTCTAGGTACATGTAGCCTCAGAGGACTTGAGGTATGTTGTACATGTAAAATATGCATTGGATTTCAAAGGATGCATATGAAATGTAAAATTATCAATAGTTTTTCATATTGATTACATGATGAAATATTTCAGATATATCCAATAACAATAAAATGTTAAAATTAATTTCACCTATTTTACTTTTTTTTTTTGCGGTACCAGGGTACAAGTCCTTAATCTATTATGTGCCAGTTGCTGAGGGGAGATCCACTTGCAATCTGAGGATCAGACCAAAACATAGTAATGGAAAACAGTGCTCATGGGTAACATATACTTGTAGAATGGTGGTTCTTCACCAGCCCTACTGTTACTTTGTATGTGTGTGTGTGGGGGGGGGTACTGGGAATTGAACCCAGGGGCATTCTACCTCTGAGCTGTTCACTCAGCCCCACTTTATTCTTTTATTTTGAAACAGGGTTTCACTAAGTTGCAGAGGGCCTCACTAAGTAGCTGAGGTTGGCGGACAACCTGCCATCCTCCAGTCTCAGCCTCCCAAGTACTGGGATTACAAGTATGTGCCACCACTCCCGGCTATCTACTTTTTAGTAACTTTTTTTTTTTTGCGGTACCAGGGATGGAACCCAGGGGCGTTCTACCTCCGAGCTACACCCCCAGCCCTATTTTTTATACTTTATTTTGAAACTGGGTCTCACGAAGTTGCAGAGGGCCTCACTAAGTAGCTGAGGCTGGCCACAAACCCGGATCCTCCGGTCTCTGCCTCCCAAGTACTGGGATTACAAGCGTGCGCCACCACACCCGGCCTTAATAACTTTTTATAACACTTTTTTATTTAATATTTTGATACAAAGTACATATATGATATAATCTTACACACATAATTTCAAAAATTATAGTATCTAACCATAACAGAAAGAAAAAAATAAAAGGGAATCCTTTACAATAAAATAACCATGTTACTTCAGTATGCTCAAAAGCATAGATATTTGTACCTACACATGAGGTCACCTCTGATGTGATGGTACAGATGCATTCTTTTTTTTTTGCAGTACCGGGGATTGAACCCAGGGGCGTTCTACCTCCGCGCTACACCCCCAGCCCTATTTTTTTATACTTTATTTTGAAACCGGGTCTCACGAAGTTGCAGAGGGCCTCACTAAGTAGAGAGAGAGAGAGAGAGAGAGAGAGAGAGAGAGAGTGGGAGAGAGGGAGAGAGAGAGAGAGAGAGAGAGCGCTGAGGCTGGCCGCGAACCCCGATCCTCCGGTCTCCGCCTCCCAAAGTACTGGGATTACAAGCGTGCGCCACCACGCCTGGCCAGATGCATTCTGAATGCTGGCATTGCTGTCAGTGATAAAGTCCTCCGAGATGGTGCACCACAAAGTGCAGCCTTTCCTTCCACTTATGTGGTAGTTACATTCCTTACCCTGAAAAATCACTTCATTTTTAATACTTAAAACACAGCTGCAAGGATCAGGTTGTTATAACCAGTTTTCACCTGCATGAATGTTGAGTAGAAAATTTTCTTTTTTTTTTTTTTCTTGTGGCACTGGGGATTGAACCCAGGGGCATTCTACCTCTGAGCTACACCCCCAGCCCTATTTTATTTTTATTTTGAAACAGGGTCTCACTAGGTTGATGAGAGTCTCACTACTTGCTGAGACTGTCCTGGAACCTGCAATCCTCCTGTCTCAGCCTCTCAAGTACTGGGATTACAGGAGTGCGCCACCACACCCGGCTTGGGTAGAACATTTGAAAGCTGTGTGGGATCAGGTCAGGACAGTTTTGTGATACTATCTTTTTTTTTTTTTTTTCGGAACTGGGGATTGAACCCAGGAGCATTCCACCTCTGAGCTATACCCCCAGCCCTATTTTTTATTCTTTATTTGGAAACAGGGTCTCACTACATTGCACCACCTCATTAAGTAGCTAAGGCTAGCTGTGAACCTGCGATCCTCCTGTCTCAGCCTCACAAGAACTGGAATTACAAGCATGTACTACCACAGCTGGCTTGTGATACTATCTTGCAATGTGCAAGACATCAACATCTTTGCCCCCTCCCCATGATTTGACAACAAAAACTGCCCCTGTACATTTCCAAAGTGCTCCCTAGGGAAGGTGTCATTCTGGTGGGAATCCCACTGTGGTGGTTTGAAGACCCTGTCTACCTTCCAGCCTCACTTTGGGCTGTCTGCTTACCAGGCTATAGCTGCCCTGGCCTTCCAATTTTTCTTCTCTCTCAGGGCTTCTGGTGTTTTGTTTGTTTAGCAGTGGTATTGAGGACTGAACCCAGGGGTATTTTTACCTCTGAACTACATCCCCAGCCTTTGTATTTTTATATTTTGGTACTGGGTTTGAAGCCTGGGGCATTCTACCTCCGAGCTACTCCCACAGCCCTTTTTATTTTTTGCTTTGAAACAGGGTCTTGCTAGGTTGCTGAGAGTCTTTCTACATTGCTGAGGCTGTCCTTGAACCTCCGCTCCTCCTGTCTCAGCCCCCCCAAGTACTGAGATTACAGGCGTGGGCCACCACTCCTGGCTGTTTTGTATTTTGAAACGGTCTCACTAAATTACTGTGTGCTGGCCTGGAACCTGGCGATCCTCTTGCCTCCGCCTCCCATGTACAGGGATTACAGGCGTGTGACACCGCTCCCACCTCTGGGGCTCTTTTCTTTGCCTGAAAAACTTTGCTTTGTGTCTGGATAACTCTTACTGAGCCTTTGACTCTCAGCATCCCCACGTTCCCAATCCGATCTAATTCTTCCTGCTTCAGTTTTCCACTGGATTTTATACTGCAGCAGAACTCATCACAGTTTGTGATTTCTACCAAAGTTTTAATTTTGGTATGTCTGCATGTTTACTGCTCGGCTGCCTGAGGGCAGGGCCAGGCCCCTCTCTTGACGTCCACTTGTTTATTCAGTACAGTACTCCTGGAGTTGCCTGGAACTTGGTAGGGTCGACAATACACATTTCTTTCTTTGCTATACTGGGGGTTGAACCCAGGGGTCTTATACCTCTGAGCTACACCCCCAGGCAAACTTTATTTTTTATTTTGAAACAGGGTCTCACTAAGTTGCGGAGGGCCTCACTAAGTAGCTGAGGGTGGCCGTGAACCTGCGATCCTCCTGTCTCAGCCTCCCAAATACTGGGATTACAAGCGTGCGCCACCACGCCCGGCGACAATACACATTTTTTAAGCAACTGAATGGATGTTGAGGTTGCGGAGCCGACTGGGAGAAGCGTGCTCCCTGCGGCCGGGGTATCTGCTCCAGCGCGGATGGCACCCAGGTCCAGTCCGCTCGGATTGGCGCCTGCAGCGTGCAGCTCTAAGCCGGGGTTGGCGCTGGGCGGGCGCGTGCGGGGCCGGGTGGGAGCGACCATAGAGAGCGCGCGGGCGGAGCGAGCGGCCGGATGCGGTCACCATAGAGACAGGTGACTGACAGGCGGCGGAAGAGGAAGCGGCTGGCGGGGCTGTGAGGTGGCAGCGGCGGCAGCGGCGGAGCCGGCGCCTCCGTGGGCACTGGGGTCTGTTTCCCCTTCCCGGCCCCTGCCCCCCGCGAGCCGCGTGCGGGGCGCTGCTCCCCTCCGCGTCCCCACGCCCATCCTGGGCCTCGGCGCTGCTGCAGGGTCCCCTCCCGTGGGCTTGCGCGTTCCTCGTCGTGCCGGGCCCGAGACCGGCTCGGTCCCCTTCTCCCGGCCGCGTCCTCCCTCCTGCGCGCCGGGCTTGCAGAGCCAAGCAGCCGGCCCCCCACCCCTCCTCTGCGCCCCGGGACGTGGGCAATTTATTTCTGTTTTGCGACGAACGGCTAAGACGCGCTTTGGGCCTGCTTTCTAGGGCTGGAATTGGGCGGTGGTCGCCGAGAGGTAGAGCAGGGGTGCGGCCCGGGCCGGGGTCCCATCGGAAGGCGGCCGAGCTCCTGCGGGCCTTCGCAGACACCTGAGATTTCTCTGGGCGCTGCTCATCTCGCGGTTTGCTTTTGGTTGGTTTGGCTTGGTCCCGGGGGCCCGGGAAAGCAAGCAGCGCATCGCTTGCACACGGCAATTTACCTGCTGTCTGCCCTCCGGAAGGTGGGCAGCACAGCCTCGCTGCAGCCGGGATCGGAGAATGCCCAGCAAAATGGCTCCATCAGCCATTGCGCTGCTCTGAGAGGCCGTCAGTGCTGAGTCACCGTGGCTGCCCACCTCATTTGGGTGGGCTGACTTGTGTGCGTGATGTGCGTGGTGCTGACCGCTCCTGACGGGAGGGAGGGGTGACTTTAGCCATTGTTGTGTCTGACATTCGGGAGCAGGGCAGACACCCAGGCTCCTTCCCTGGTGCTTGCAGGTTCTGTCAGCAGCCCCTTTTGCAGCGTGAGTGGGGATGGTGCTGGGGCCAGGACAGTCGTCAGGAAAAAGGGCCACCGAGGCAGGCTGTTGGGCCTTTGTTTTGATGGATCATGCGCTTTCCCCTAATTCCTTATCAGTTTCTGCTGACTCTTAGGCCCATTCTACAGGTGTGTAGTCCTTTTTGGGTTAGGTTTGGCACTATCTTTGTTTTGTTTCCTCCTTCTTCTACTGGAAGACAGACTGTAGTTCCAGTAGCGAGTCTTACTGCATATGTCTTACTGTTTGGGCTGAGTAGACCCAGCACCTTGAAGTGGCAATTGAAGACCAGGCAGAGGGAGTTGTGAAGACGGTACAGTTCATCGTCCTGGGGATGCTGGGCCTGGAAGCCAACACGCCTTGCTCAGGTGTTGAACTCGATCCCAGGTTCCTTGGTTAAAACTGCAGGCCTACTACTGGCCTGCTGCCCATCAACCCATTGATCCTTGAGGCTGTGCCCCTTGGGGCACCCACATGTCAGGGTCTGCCACCATGCGACTGAGCTCCCTGTTGGCTCTGCTGCGGCCAGCGCTGCCCCTCATCCTAGGGCTGTCTCTTGGATGTAGTCTCAGCCTCCTGCGGGTTTCCTGGATTCAGGGTGAGGGAGAAGATCCCTGTGTAGAGGCTGTGGGGGAGCCAGGAGGGCCACAGAATCCAGACTCAGGAGCCCGGCTCGACCAAAGTGATGAAGACTTCAAACCCCGGATCATTCCCTACTATAGGGATCCTAACAAGCCCTACAAGAAGGTGCTCAGGTGAGGGTTACTGTGTGTGTAGTCCCCCAATAGCAGCCCTCACCTTAGGACTGCTAGGTAAGTTCCTGCCTCTGCTCAGTGTCAGGTTCCTTGGAGCAATTCTTTGTCTTATTTTCCATCTTGATTTGTTCCAAATGTTTCCATCCTCAGGCCTAAGAAAGGCTCACCATTGGTGTTAAATTAGTGTTCACTGTTCTTGAACAGGGCAGGAGCTATACCAACCCATCATATCCATCCAGAAGCCGGGCGTGGTGGCGCATGCTTGTAATCCCAGTACTTGGGAGGCTGAGACCGGAGGATCGGGGTTCACGGCCAGCCTCACTTTGTGAGGCCCTTCGCAACTTAGTGAGACCCTGTTTCAAAATAAAGAATAAAAAAAAATAGGGCTGGGGTGTAGCTTGGACGTAGAATGCCCCTGGCTTCAATCCCCAGTACTGAAATAAAAAAAAAAGAAAAAAATCTATCCAGAGTCGCCTCCTTTCCCCCAGTCAATTCCTGTGTCAGCTATTCAATGCATGCTCACTCTAGTAGCTAATAATATAGCTAATTAATATTGATTAGGAAAGAGGTCTCCCTCTTCTCATTCCTAGGGGTATGTGTGTGCAGGATGAGCTGGCACATGCTCCCTAAAGACAAGGGAGTTGACCCCCCTCCCTGCTGGTCTCTCCACAGGACTCGGTACATCCAGACAGAGCTGGGCTCTCGTGAGCGGTTGCTGGTGGCCGTCCTGACTTCCCGAGCCACGCTGTCCACCCTGGCCGTGGCCGTTAACCGCACGGTGGCCCACCACTTCCCTCGGTTACTGTACTTCACTGGGCAGCGCGGGGCCCGGGCTCCTGCAGGGATGCAGGTGGTGTCTCATGGGGACGAGCGGCCTGCCTGGCTCATGTCGGAGACCCTGCGCCACCTTCACACACACTTCGGGGCTGACTACGACTGGTTCTTCGTCATGCAGGATGACACTTATGTGCAGGCCTCCCGCCTGGCAGCCCTTGCTGGCCACCTCAGCATCAACCAGGACCTGTACCTGGGCCGGGCAGAGGAGTTCATTGGTGCAGGCGAGCAGGCCCGGTACTGCCATGGCGGCTTTGGCTACCTGTTGTCACGGAGCCTCCTGCTTCGCTTGCGGCCACATCTGGATGGCTGCCGAGGAGACATCCTCAGTGCCCGACCTGATGAGTGGCTTGGCCGTTGCCTCATCGACTCCCTGGGTGTCGGCTGTGTCTCGCAGCACCAGGTGACAGCTCTTTCAAGTCAGTCCCAGTCCCCCACAGTTGGCAGTGACTGCTCTCCGGGCTAGGTGCTAGAGGCCAGCATTTTGTCCTTCCCAGCCACGGGCCTGCCCCTTCAGCACTCCCTGGCTCGCCTTGGGCATTCTTACAACCCCAGAGTTATCAAAAGGGCATCTTGTCAGGGACCCCCCGAGTGAGACGGCAAGGTGCCCCGACTCTCCAGTCCTCCCCATCTGCATCTCCCCCGCCTCACCCCAACACACACATCACAGTTAGGGACAATGTGGGAATGTCCAAAAGATGGCCATGCCCTAGAGAAGGGAGGCATTCCCCTTTCCAGCCCAGAGAGCAGCCCTATTGTACTGGAGAAGGGCAGACCCCAGAGGCAGGCCATTCCCCAAACTAGATGACTGGGAGGGTTTTCTCACTCGTGGCTTTTATCCTCTTGAGGCACAGTGGAATTCTTGTGGGGAGAGGGGATCCCCAGTTGCATATTTGCTTTCTCATTTCCAAAATGCGGGCAGGGAAAGTAAGAACTAAGGTTAGGGGAGCCACTAGAAAGAGCCCCTCCTTCTGTGTATACTAAAGCAGCCTCCTAAGCCGGGCGTGGTGACACATGCTTGTAATCCCAGTACTTGGGAGGCTGAGACAGGAGGATCCCAGGTTCGCGGCCAGCCTCAGCTACTTAGTGAAGCCATCTGCAACTTAGTGAGACCCTATTTCAAAATAAAGGAATAAAATAGGGCTGGGGGTATAGCTCGGAGGTCGAATGCCCCTGGGTTCCATCCCCAGTACCACACAAACAAAAAGCAGCCTCCTTGGTGACAGGTGTGAACGCCAAGGGTGGTCAGAAATGCTTCGTTAAAGGCAGCCTTTGCGTGTGGCATTGACCGGTTTGATGGGTCCCTCTAGGGGCAGCAGTATCGCTCCTTTGAACTGGCCAAGAATCGGGACCCTGAGAAGGAGGGGAGCTCGGCTTTCCTGAGTGCCTTCGCTGTGCACCCTGTCTCCGAGGGCACCCTCATGTACCGGCTCCACAAACGCTTCAGTGCTCTGGAGTTGGAGCGGGCTTACAGCGAAATAGAACAACTGCAGGTAAGCTGAGGAAGAGCAGGTGGCCCAGAGGTCAGCGGGAGCCCGAGACGTCTGGGCTCATGGGGAGCGAGCAGCTGAGTGAGTGGGAGCCCGGCTGGGCTCTGGGTGGGGTAGAAAGAGGCTGATTGTGCCTCTTTAAAACAACTGTAAGGACAAGGATCCTCGGGGGTCCATGGTAATCATCTGATAAGCTCTGGAGCGACTTGAATGTGGTCAAGGATTTACAGTGAACTCTCAGGATCAGGAGCTCAGTACAGAGTTTGGGCAGAGCCACTTAATTCCTCTCCACCAAACAGGCAGAAACACAGAAGTTCTGAACTTCTAGAAGTGTCCTAAGAAAGCCCAAGGGTAGAAGGGAGAGGACTCTCTAGTTGATGTCGGGGTCCTTAGAGGTGGAGTATGGATTAGAAAAGGTCTCCTCCTGAAGAGGACGTGAGTCCCCTGGGCATGGGATAGAAAGGTTGTCTGTCTTCTGTACTTCAAGATGCCTTTACCTGTGCAAAGTGCACATCCCACCTCCTCCTCACCGCAGTAGTGTGAGGTAGGTATCCTTCCCTGTGCGTGGATAGCTGGAGAGCGTAACGCAGGGACTGAGCGATTAGCCAGAGCTCCAAGACTGGGACGAGAATCTAGAGCTGGCACTAACATTCGGTGCATTCCCTCCAACCCAGGCTCAGATCCGGAACCTGACGGTGCTGACCCCCGAGGGGGAGGCAGGGCTGAGCTGGCCTGTTGGGCTCCCGGCCCCTTTCACCCCACACTCTCGCTTTGAGGTGCTGGGCTGGGACTACTTCACGGAGCAGCACACCTTCTCCTGTGCAGACGGGGCTCCCAAGTGCCCGCTGCAGGGGGCCAGCAGGGCGGACGTGGGCGATGCCGTGGACACTGCTCTGGAGCAGCTCAATCGCCGCTATCAGCCCCGCCTGCGCTTCCAGAAGCAGCGGCTACTCAATGGCTACCGGCGCTTCGACCCAGCACGGGGCATGGAGTACACCTTGGACTTGCTGCTGGAAGCTGTGACTCAGCGGGGGCACCGGCGGGCCCTGGCCCGCAGGGTCAGCCTGCTGCGGCCGCTGAGCCGGGTGGAGATCCTGCCCATGCCCTATGTCACCGAGGCCACCCGAGTGCAGCTGGTGCTGCCACTCTTGGTGGCTGAAGCTGCCGCGGCCCCGGCTTTCCTGGAGGCCTTTGCAGCCAACGTTCTGGAGCCTCGAGAGCATGCCCTGCTCACCCTGTTGCTGGTCTACGGGCCCCGGGAAGGTGGTCGCGGGGCCCCAGACCCATTTCTTGGGGTGAAGGCTGCGGCAGCTGAGTTAGAGCGACGGTATCCTGGGGCGAGGCTGGCCTGGCTGGCCGTGCGAGCAGAGGCCCCTTCCCAGGTGCGACTCATGGATGTGGTCTCCAAGAAGCACCCCGTGGACACTCTCTTCTTCCTCACCACTGTGTGGACAAGACCTGGGCCCGAAGTTCTCAATCGCTGCCGCATGAATGCCATCTCTGGCTGGCAGGCCTTCTTCCCAGTCCATTTCCAGGAGTTCAACCCCGCCCTGTCACCACAGAGATCACCCCCAGGGCCCCCGGGGGCTGGCCCTGACCCCCCATCCCCTCCTGGTGCGGACCCCTCCCGGGGGGCTCCCACTGGGGGCAGGTTTGACCGGCAGGCGTCGGCAGAGGGCTGCTTCTACAACGCGGACTACCTGGCGGCCCGGGCCCGGCTGGCTGCTGAACTGGCAGGCCAGGAAGAGGAGGAAGCCCTGGAGGGGCTGGAGGTGATGGATGTTTTCCTCCGGTTCTCAGGGCTCCACCTCTTTCGAGCCGTAGAGCCAGGGCTGGTGCAGAAGTTCTCCCTGCGGGACTGCAGCCCTCGGCTCAGCGAGGAACTCTACCACCGCTGCCGCCTCAGCAACCTGGAGGGGCTGGGGGGCCGCGCCCAACTGGCCATGGCTCTGTTTGAGCAGGAGCAAGCCAACAGCACCTAGGGCCTGCCCTCCCACACTCCCTGGTCTGCCTCAGCCCCCGGAAAGGCAGGGCAAGGTGACGGACGGATGGAGGGCTTGTTGCTGTATTTTTTTAAGAAAATGTTATTAAAAATGTCTTCTGCCAAATTGTTTTTAGATCTAGGGAGAAGGGGGTAAGGAGAGGAATCGGAGGGTGGGTTGTGGGGAGTTGGTCCAGAGAGATCCGTTGCCTCTCCCCCTCTACTTGACAATGACCACACAGCTGCTGTCAGGTGAATGACCTTTAATCCAGTCCTCCCTGCCCCCCTCCCCGAGGCGGCAGAGGAGTCCAGCCAGAGCCCAGGCCCGAGTGCACGTCCGCAGCGGTGCTTGTTCGCGGGCTCCTAGGTGTTGCGCACAACCAGCGACTGCTCCAGCTCCTGCCTGCGCTGCTGGATCTTTAGAGGAAGGGCAAGCAGGAGCGGGGTCAGGGCTCCTGGTGAGTGGTCAGGACCGCCCAAACATCCCACACCCCTGCCCTGGAGATCTGGGAGCAGGGAGGCCACTGCATGGTGAGGTGGGTATGGTGGACAAATGTCACCGACAAGTGAGGAGGAGGGGGAAGCCTCCTTACCTTGCAGTAGAAGTAGCGGCTGACAGCTTCCTGGGACCAGGGCTGGTGGTAGAACTCAGCCCGGCGCTCCTCTTCAGGGTTGCCGGCCACATCGGTCATCACCTGGGCGGGAGCATGGGGTCATCCCTGAGCCCTCACCTGCCCCTGGTATACAACATTTATGGTCTTTCCCATGTGCTTGTCTCCCTCTCCAGTGCTCCCTGAGTCTCCCTCTTCACCTTGAGGTCCCGGCTCTGGGAGCGGAGCAAGTCTTGGACATAGCCTTTGGGGTCTCTGGAGAAGCTTAGCATGAAGTCCCTCTGGATCTTGAGCTGGTTTATGGACTCAATCGTCTCATGGATCTACAGGTAGAAAGGCAGATGACTGCCACCTGGCCACGGTGGTGCAGCGAGGACGGGAAGAGGAAGCGGGTGGGGAGGGATGAGGGGCTCGTCCCTCAGAGTCCCTGCTTCCTCTAGGTCCCAGCGGGGTGGGGGTGAGGGAGCAGAGCTAAATCTGGACTGAGGTTGACCTCCAGGCACCAGGGAGGGGCACAGGTCCCTTGTCTCCTCAGAGCCCACGTGCTGGTCTGTTCTGAGCGCCCTGTCCTTTCTGGGTTAGTGTCGCTCCGGCTTTGGGCCTGGGCCCCACCTTACTGTCCAGCGCACTGATCTCCTGCTGGTTGGCCGTGGACAGGAGGAAACTGCTCATCTGCCCCTTCAGTGGCTCCTCCACCTCCACATCAATGTCATAGCACGCCGTCTTCTTCTGGTCTGATGGGTCCACGCTGCCAGGGAAGTCCAGCCCTTGCTGTCCGTGGTGTCCCCAGAGGCCCAGGGCCGCGGGGTCGGGCAGGTGCCACAGGGAGGGAGGGAGGGGAGGCGAGGGAGGGGCAGGGAAGGCAGGAGTGAGCCAGCTTCCTGGTCTGAGGAGCAGGCTAAGCCACCTCACCTGATGACGTGGTTGATGACAATCGGGTCAGGGGGCAGCAGCAGGGCTGTGAGGCGCTGGGGAATCTCAGAAAACTTCAGCCGGGGACAATCAAAAATCTGAAGTGGGACAGGTGGGGAGAGAGATCACTCTTCTGTGTGCTCCAAGAGATTGTAACTATAGTTCTGAATCCTTCCATTTTGGAAAGGCCACAAGAAACAGAGCGAGTCAGATTCCTCGGTGCTCCGGGGGATGGAATGGGGGTGGGCCAGGCTGGGTTGAGTCGCTCACAGGGTGATGAGGGGTTTGTGTAGGGCCCTGAGCCTGCCTGCTTGGGTGTTAGTCCTGCAAGTTACTTAACACCTCAGGCCTCGGTGTCCTCATCTCTAGAATGGGGGTATTAATCCCTGTCTCACAGGGTTGCCATGAGAATTCAGTAAATCGATCACATCAAGTGCTTGGAACAATGCCTGGCACGTGGTAAGTGCTCAATAAATATCAACTGCGACTTCTATTTAGATTTATCTGCTGTGTTTATTTATAAATGCATTAATGATACTCTACTGTGGTCGAATTTTTGTGTGTGTGTGAGGTACTGGGGATTGAACCCAGGGGCATTCTCCCTCTGAGCTACACCCCCAGCCCTATTTTTTATTCTTTATTTTGAAACAGGGTCTCACTAAGTTGCGGAGGGCCTCACTAAGTAGCTGAGGCTGGCCGCGGACCTGTTATCCTCCTGTCTCAGCCTCCCAAGTACTGGGATTACAAGCATGCACCACGATGCCCGGCTTACTGTGGTAGAATTTTGCCAAATCGCTTTCGCAGCAATTTGATTTTCCTAACTGCCCAGTGGATATAATGGGACAGGTTTCATCACCCCACTTCAAAGATAAGGAACAAGATGTAGATCAGCAAAGTAATGTAGCCAAAGTCTAGACCAGGACTAGACCCCAGGGATCCTAACTCCAAGTGACAAGAATATTATATTCCAGAAAGCTGTTGGCCTTGTAGGGTTCCAGAGCTTTCCAACTTGGGGAAGTTAGAGGATTGGCTGGCTGCAGCACAGAGCTCATCCCTAAGAGTGGACCCTTGGCCTCCTGGCTTCCAGGCCACGGCTGTGACAGTCTCCCACACTGGGAACTCTGGCAGGGAGGGGCAGTCATTACCTTTGGAGAGGTGCTTCCCCTGTGGGAGTGCTCTGCCTGCGTCCCAGATCCCTGGGTTCAGGAGAGAGGTTACCTGCTGGAAATACTTGTCCCCGTTGATGTATTCCTTGTCGTGAGAGTCCTGCAGCCTGTTGGTCTTCACGTACTGCCACAGGGCCTGGACGATGGCGGAGCGGCTCTGTGTGTGCAACCCTAGCAGCCGGGCCAGGCGGGGGTCCAGTTTGAACTGGGGAGGCTGGGAAACAGTGACCAGGAAAAGTAGATCAAAGGGGAGGAACTGAAGAGCTCCAGGCAGCTTGGAACCGGGGGCCACAGTGATTGGGCTCCTTGAAAACAGGTGCCTGGGGAGGGTGGGGTGGGGAGCAGAACCAGGTCTTTCAGGCCGTTCCAAGGGCCTTATTTGGCATCTGTGAGGGGATGGGCACAGACCTGGTAGTCGAGCATGAGGAGTAGGGTGCAGCGCACACTCAGGTCCCCTGGCCTCTTCACCTGGAACCCATCCGTCTCCTGGGTTGTGGGTGTCCGGTGCCACTGTCCAAGGAGAAGAGCTGGGTCACCCGCAGGCCCATCTAGATTGGTGGGGACCACAGCTTTAAGGAGGTCCCCAATCCAAATCTGTGCAGGGCCTTGGGTCCACGGGAGGGTGGTGATTCAAGGGCAGAAGGATCTGTCTTACCTCCACGAGGTGATTATCAGGGCCATACAGGTCTTTGTCCAGCTCAATGACCAAACTCTTGAAGAAGGAAGAGAACTTCCGCTTTTGCTTGCTGGGCTGAGGGAAAGGAACAGGGACTGTGGGGGCAGAACAGGGACCATGGGTGCAGAATGGGCTGAGTTGGCAGTGGGCAGGCAGCACGCTGAGAGGCAGTCTTTGCACCCAAACTGTCTCCCCAGGCCCACCCACCCCGGCCAGGGCTGGCTCCCTGACCTTAGTGCAAACATCTAGTGTTCTCCACTCAGCCCATACCCACCCCAGGACACCTGGAGAGACCTGGGCCAGGACGTACATCATCCAGCAGCTTCCCCTCCACCCGCAGCTCCCAGGAGGCAATGCTGCCATCAGAGTCCTCAGCGTCGGGCTTCGCAGGGTTAAAAGTATTGGAGATATAAAGACGCAGCTTCCGCTTTTGCTGTAAAGATATAGAGTGTAGTACGTAGGGAAGGCCGTGTGCCCCCACCCCAGGGACACCCGCTTCCCCATCCTGGACACAGCCCCCGGCACCCACTTCCTACCCCCACACTAGGCACCTTCATGGGCCTCTTCAGGGCTTCCTGGATGTCCACCCGCTTCCGCATGATGGTTTGATCCAGTTTCCTCTCAAATGCGAGGAGGTCCATGTAAGCCTGGGACTCAGGAACCAGCTCCCGAATCTAGAGGAGCAAGATAGGAGCAGGGCTCAGCCAATCTTGTGCGCCTGTCCTGCAATCCCAGGGCACAAAGGATGTGGAGGAGAGCCAGCCAGCTGTTTGGTTTCAGGGCATGGACTTTTAAGGGTGCAGGCAGGACCTCTCGCTGGGACTCCATCACCCAGCTTTGATGGAGGGCCTCCATGTGTCAGGAGAGCAACAGCTTCATGTCTCCTCCAGGAAGCTCCACATACCTCATCACTAGGGGACGAGGGAGCAGCTGTGCAACCCTGCAGGCGCCAGCGCCTAACTTCCTCACATCTTGTCATTTCCCTTGTCATGTGGCCACCTTTGGGTCCCTGAAAAGTGCTGAGGGGCTCTGGGGTGCCCGAGACAGTGGGGCGATATCGCTGCCTACCTCTGCCCTGGCAGCTCACCAGCCCCTCACCTGGCATCCCAACCGTGCTAACCCATACCCAGCTCGGCCTGGGTCCCTTTATGACTACCCAGGACTTCTGGCCACCTTCTGTCCCTTTGCCCCACCTGGCAGCCTCTTGTTCCCTCTTTGTCCCATGCCTTTATGCCTTCAGACCCCGGGCATTCAGCCCCCTGAACCTCGGGCTCCTGTTCTGTCCTGGTGGCTCCCTCCTCCCCCCACCTCTCCCTCCACCCAGCCCTCTGGCTTGGGGAGCCTCACTTCTTAATGAGCTTTTTAAACAAAAAGTGAAAGTGATGGGGAGGGGCGCTCTCCCACGGGGGAGGGGAGGGCGGAGCGCGGAGGGTGGGGGTGGCTGGGGGCTGCTGTGAAAGGCACTCACCCTTTGAGGGAGGATTTTGTCAGCCATCTTCCTCCTCTTGGCACTGTACATTTTTTAAAGAAAAAACCAGGTTACCATGGCGACAGATCTGGGAGTAACGAGGCCACCTGCTAAATTATCCCGACATCTCTGCCTGCCTGGCTGGGGTTCCCACAGCCCGCTTGTCTGCCCGCCTGAGGGGCTGTGGCGGTAGTGTGTGGAGTCAGTGCTCTGTCTTCTCTTGGGGAATGGGGTGACCCTTCTGTTCTCTGGACTGGGCCCCCCTTCTGCACTACCACATCCCCAGGACCAAAGAAATTCAGACTGAGGACAGAATGAGGTGGGGGAGGTGCTGCCAAAAGATGGGAGCTGCAGAAGTGTTTAAGGCCAGCTGAGAGAAGGCAGAGAGGGAGGCCAGGTTCTGGGACCTGCCTCTTCTGCCAAGCTGGAGGTGCTCACCCAAGGGAGCCTGAGCTCAGAGACGGGGAGAGATGACCTCTCCCTCATTCCTGGAGAGGAGGTGATGGTGTGAAGCTGCTGGGACTCACATCCCTGCCACCCTGGGCTTGGAAGGGACCCCTGAGGGTGCTCATGCCCTTGGACCACCTGCCAACAGGGCAAGGGGTCCACCACCACACCCATAGGGACCCAGAGAGAGTGTACACGGATGCTCGTCTGTGTGGGTTTGACATTGGGCTGAGGCAAATCTGGGTGGGCCCAGGATAGGCAGCAGCCGGTTAGCTGCTTCTTACTCCCCAAAGCACCCCAGAAAACCCTTGATGGGTGAAGAGATTGAAAAGCAGCCTAGAGGATAGCTCTACACTGCCCCCGTGTGGCGTTCTCACCCACTGCCCCCTCCTATCCAGACATCCATTGGAAGACTAGGCAAGCAACTCTCATTAAAGGTCTGATTTGTTTTAAACAAAGTATCTGTGTGACACTCCCCATTCATACAAGATAAATCAGGGAGTTATTATTTGCCATACAAAATGATTCCCTTTGGGAAAGAATTCATCATGGGATTCCTATAAATGGTGAAATTTCCTTGATGTGTAAAAAATATTTAATAATGAGGTAAAATTGATATTAAACCTTTTATAGGAATCCATCTGTTGTGCCAAAGGAGGCATGTGTGTTTGGCTAAATACGCCCAGAGGGGCACTGCTCTTGCCAGGAGCCAGCGGGGGCTTCTGAAGTGCCACCAATGGCTCAGACAAGGAAATGGGTTGGCACTGGTGGTCTGGGGTCAGACCTGGCCAGGAGGACAGATTATGGCAGCTCTTCAACCTTTGCGTGCCTACGAGTCACCTGCGCACGACTGGGCAGAGACCACCCACCCACAGAGCGAATCCCCAGGCTCCACCCACATGGCCAGAGCCTCGGATTGAGAAGCTCTGGAGCGGGCTCTGAAACACGCAGCCGGGGGACTGGCGGGAAGGTGCGGCGGAGAACCACAGTTTGCAAACAGCTAAAGCTCTGCCCTGAGTCCTCCTGCCAGCCTCGCCCCACCCCAAAGGCTGAAGCATCACCCACAACCTGGGATAAAGGGTGGGGAGAAGGATTTAGTGGGCGACAAGGAGAAGGGACGTGCAGGGAAGGGGCACTGGCTGAGGACGGCCGCAGCCAGTTTGTACTGTGGCCACACAAAAGAATCCGACCGGTGCCCCCTCGACCCCCCTCCCCAGAGGGCATCGGACCTGGGAAGACTCGCTCCCTGCTAACCACCCTGCCTCGCCCCTCCCAATCCCGGCTACTCGCCCACCTGGTCCCTGCGGGTCCTGACCGCCCGCCCCTGCACGCCCCTCCGCGCCGGGGCCCCCCACTCACCTGCGGCTCCGCGCGGGGGCGGTGGGCACCGGCTGGCCCTGGCTCTGTGCCTGGCTCTGCCCGGGCGGGGGCGCTGCTCGCTTGCGGGCGGGCTCCATGCCCGCTGGGGCCAGGCCGGGTCGCACGGCGGGGCTGCCCATGTACGGGGAGCCCGGGGGGCCCATGGGCGCCCCCTGGTGGGGCATCCGGGCTCCAGACGGCATCCCGGGGCGCTGGGGGTGGGGCGGGGTGAAGCAGAAACCGGCACCCGCGGGTCAGACCCAGGCCCCCGGCCCCAGGCGCCGGCGTCCCCGCCCTTCGCCGAGACCCCGGGCTCGTGACCCTGAGCGCCGAGCGATGGGTGGGAGCGATGGGTGGGAGGGGCAGGGCTCCGCGCCGCTTCGGCGGAGGGGGCTCGGCGTCTTGCTGCAGGAAGCTAACTGAAGCCAGGCAATTGCCCAGGGCACTGCCGAGCCTCGGAGCTGCGGAGGTACCGCCAAGATGAATATTAATGGCGCCTTTCAACCTTTCAAAGGAGGTTCACATCCGCACACTCCTCTGCAAGACAGACTGAGCAGGTCCTTTCATCCCCACTTGACGGATGAGGCAACTGTGGCTCAAGGAGAATAGCGACCTCGCCAAGGTCACGCCGCTCAGCCTGGCAAAGGCGGCACCTGAGCCTGTTTGCTGTGGGCAGGGCTTGGCTCCGCTGCCCCGCTGCCCGCTGAGGGTAGGGGCTGCCTGCCCTCAGGGTAGAGCTCCCTCGCTGACCTCATGCCCCCTCCCATTCCTTCCTTCCCAGTCTCCAATTTTCGGGCTGCTCTGCCTTACACTCACCCCTCCTCATTTCACCCCTCTTCTCTCTGTGCCCCCCCTCACTTGGCCCCAAGGTCTCAAACCTTACTGCCTTTGGCTGGCTCCACATCTCCACCCCCGGGGCATCGCTGACTTAGCCAGCCCCCTTAACTTCTCGCAGCCTGGAGGCTGGGGGCAGGGCAAGGGGACCCGAGCCTTCTCAAGTCAGACCCTGCCCGGGTTCTCTGATCCGGAGGGGAAGCTGGTGTTGTCAGGGGGCTGGGTGGGTCAAAGGCAGCAGCATTTCTTCCTGTATCTATCTCTCCCTCCTGCTGACCTAGATCAGAGAGGTGGCCCATCCTGTAGACTCCTCATTCCACCCCAGTGTTGGCAGAAGCAGGGGATCGAAGGGGCCATGGAGAGAGAGATGAGGCAGGTGATAGGCCCTTGCCACTACCCCTGGGTAGTCAGATGGGATAAATGCCTCTGGGTGAGGGGTTCAAGACCCCACTTGTCCCTACCACAGATGGGAGATGAAGAGGGTCAGGGGGAGACTCAGGAGCTATAAAGTAGAGGGGAGGTGGGGTTGGGAGAGCAGGGGGAGATTAGGGAGAGAGTGATGCGGCCAGCTATCATTTAACACCCCCATCTCACCCCCAGGCTTAAGGAGGAGCCCTGGCCCTGAACCTGGGCGTGATGTTCTCCTTCCTGAGCAGTGTCTAACCCTAACACCCTCCACCCACAGCCAGCAGCTGTCTCTGCCCATCTCTTCTGCAGTGGAACCTGCCTGTCTCTGTGTCTGCCTCCCCCACCCCACCTGACCCTGTCACTCATGCCTCCAGGGTGTCAGCCCAGAAAGGAGTCCAGGCCTGGCCATTCCCCAGGCAGAGCCAGGCCCTGGGAGTGAGGCTCACCCAAGATCCAAGGTGGCCATATTCAAATCCACGTCCCCACTGGATGGGCCTCTTTAAAGGACTCCCCCAAGCAGCAAGATTAGGACTGGTGACTCCTCACCCACACGGGCACCCTGGGAAGTTGTGCCCCAAGACCCCCTGGGGCTGGAGGACAGGCTGCCTGAGGGAAGCCCTCTTCCTTATCAGCTGCTTCCCATCCATCAAGGCCAGTGACACTGGCTGGCTTAGGGAGAAGTCCCCAGGGGCTGTGCCCGCCACAGCACCATCCCCTAACAAGCCATGATTCTGGGGACTCCAGCCTCCCTCAGTGAGAAGGAGCGTGCCTTCCTGGGGTCACAACCAAAAGCCGCCTCAGTAAACCTGACTGCTTCCTCTCCACACACCTCCACCCCATCGCCCTTCCCCAGCCCTGAGCCCCTGCCTTCCTCTTCCTACACCCCCACAGCAGGCCCCCTACTGACTCTGCTCAGGCCTGCATCCCTTAGGTCCCCAGGCTCCCCCACGTGCCTCCACAGCCTGCCCGTGGCAGAACGTGCTGTGCTGTCCCTTTGGTCTCTAGGCCTCATGTCCCTGACTCCAGTCCTTCCTTCACACCTTTGAGGTGTTAAGGTCATCAACTTCCGGTGGCTGAGCCCTCCAAGGGGACCCTCAGACCCCTTAACTTGGAGGTCTGTCCTTAGAGCGGGCCTCTCTCTGACCCTGACAGCAGAGGCCATGACCAAGCCCCAGAGCCCTCCTGGCGGGATGCAGAGGTTGCTCAGTCAGAGAGCTTCCCGCCCACAGTGCCTCCAGGGTCACCTGCTTCTTTCCCGAGAGACACACAATCGGAGTGATAGTGTCCCGACCGATGAGCAGGGACAACAGGCAACCCAGCCCAGCCCGTGCCCGTGTCCCAGTCCCCCACCCCACCCCCACCCCTAGAGCCGGGTAACACCTGGGCCCGCCAGGAAGAGAACGGAAGACAACGTGTCGGGGACAGGGGGGACCCCCCACGTGGGGGGGACAGTCCCCAGGTCCCACCCCCTCCCCTGACAAGAGCCCATGCCACAGCCTCCCTTCCCCGCCGCCGCGCGCCCATCGCCGGCCGGCCGCCTGGCGACGTGTTCGGATGCCAGGGCGCCGGCACAGTCCCCGGGCCGGGCCGGGGCCGGGGCGCCCCCACCGGAGGGGTGGGAGAGCGGGAGCGCCCTCGCGGCCCCTCCCGATCATCCCTCCATTCAGCCCGAGCCAGCTCGCTCACCCTCCCCCGCTAACTTTCCCCCACTCACCACCCCATGGACCAGAAACTCAAAAAGTTTGCTTTTCGTGGCTTTGCGCGCCCCTCCGGCAACTTCGTCCGCGGCCATCGGGGTGGGCTCAGCGGCTCCTCTCACTCTCTCTCTCTCTTCCTCTTTCTTTCCCTTTTCTGCCTTTTTTTTCCTCCAACTCTCCCCTCTGAGTCCTGCTGGGCTCTCTCACACTTCTACTCGAGCGGAGTGGGGAGGGGGCCCCTTCAGGGCTGCCCTGACGGCCCACGGCCCACGCCGCCGCCGCCCGCCCGCCGCCGCCGCCGCCGCCGCCGCCGCGGCTGCCGCATTCCTGCACTGATAAGACAGAAATAGTCCGGCGGCCCGGGGTCTGCCTGCGGACTCGGCGGGGACGGAGCAGCCCGCCCGTGCGCCCCGCGCTGTCCAAACAGTGCAGATAAGCGGCGCGGCGCGGCGCGGAGCAGCCCGGAGCTGGGCAGCGGCGCTGCAGCCCAGGCCGCCCCAGGGCCGCGGGCGGCGCGGGAGGGGACGCTAGGGGAGGCGGCGGGGGGCTCGCCGGCCACCCGGCTCTCGCCACAAATAGTTTCTCGGTTAGGGAATTCGCCGGCAGGGCCAGGCAGGGAACAGTCAGTTCCAACTTCCTTCCCCCAGTGGCTCCTGATGCATTGCTGAGGCCCTTTCCCCAGAGACCTGGCAGGCCAAGTAGGGAAACATTCGCGGGAAGGAATCCGGGGGGAGCCCGAGCCCGGAGGAGGCCTTGCTCCTGCCCGGGCCGCGGCGGTGGGTGTGCCGGGCGGCGGCGTTCCCCGGCGTCCGCAGATGTGTGTGCCCTTGTCTCGCGCGCCGCGTGTGTCCGCACCCTTTTGTGGCGCGGCGCGGTGGCTGTGGGTGTGGATGTTTATGTGCGTGCACAAACGCCTGGTCTGTGTGCCTCCCTCCACGAGAGCCCCCAGTGCCTGCGCGTGCGTGCGGGCAGGACGCGGCCTGTGTCTTTCAGCTCCGTGGGAGTCTATTTCTGGGTTTGTGAGTCTTTGTTTGTCTCTGTGTGAGAAAGTGAGGGCAATAGGGGAAGTACTTCCGAAAAAGGGACATGGATCGGGCTCCTGAGAACAGGAAGAGAAGATAGGAGGAATGGAGCAGAATCTGGGTGGGTGCTTGGGTGGATAGGTGGAAAGAATGGGCCAGCAGGGCTTGATGGCCTTGGGGCGGGGGTGGGGACCCAGAGGAGCTGGGGCATCTGGGTGCGGCGGGGCCAACCTCAAGACCCCAAGGAAAGCAGGGGTGTGGGTGGGGAGATAAGGGAGCCCCAGAAGGGGCGGTGTGTAGGGAGCTGGCAGTCCCTGGAGTGGAGGAAGGACAGATAGGAGGAGGGGCAAATCCTGCAATCCTGGCGTCCTGGCCCCGCCCACGCCCAAAGCCACGCCCCTCTCTCCTCCTCCTGGAGGAGGAGCCCATGAGCTTTGGGACAGCAGTGGGTCAAGTTTATGGGCCTGCTGGGGTTGCACAGTCAGAATCCAGGTGAGGGAGGGTCGATGCCTGGGGAGTTTGTTGAAACACTTATTGAAGTTGGGCCCTAAAAATCCAGCATTACACTGGGCCCATCAGAGTGCCTTCAAAGGTCAGGACCAAGAAGAGAGTCCTTTCTGCCTGCAGCCTGAGTCTCCTTGGGCGCTGGTTACAGTCCTGGTTGTCACTACTCATTCAGGTGGCCACTGTCAATCCCAAAGCCCACAAGGGCGACTGGTCCAGGATGCCACGCCTGTAAGCCTGCCCTGGGGACAGACTGGGCCCTGGCAAGGTGGTTGGGTGGGACAGCTGCCTCCATCAGCCACAGGCCATGACAGTAGCCTGGGGAGGTGATCTGCTCCTGTCTCACCTCCAGTGCCCCGCTCTTTCCCTTTCCTGAGACTCTGCTCCTGCCATTTCTTTGTCTGCAGCGCCCTCACCTGTGCTCTGCCTATCCCATCACACCATCTTTAAAGCCCAGCTCAGGCCCCGCCTCCTCCAGGAGACTTCCCCTTGCCCCACTCCCATGCACAGAACTTTCTCTTCTTCACGTGCTCACCTTGGCCATGAATCGGCCCTGGACTAACTATGGCTGACGTGCCCTGTGCTTCATATGTGTTAGGTTTGGTTTCCCAAAGTGGCATGGCCCCTGAGGTCAGAGCCGGTCCTAGTCCCACTTCCCCCCATTCCTGGGCGCAGGGACTTGACAGCAGGGACACAGCAGGTGCTCTGCCATTGAGCTGAGGCTGGAGTCACCACCGGCACCCTGCCCGCTGCTGTACTTCTAGCAGGGACCTGGGGGACCATACCTTGGAGGTTCTGGGGGCAGGGTTGAACACCCATAGGTTTTGTGTAAAGTTTAGTGTCCTCAACTTTTGGAGAAACTTTATGGGAAAAAAACACAGCAGAGGAAGAAGGCTAGCACCCCAGCTTGGGAAGCTGGGCAGTGAGGGGGGGCATCCCCAGCATTTGTGATTTTGACGGTGGAGGAGGTTCCTGGAGGCAATTATGCCGAGGGCTGTGTGAATACCAATCCCAGGGAACTGGTGGGCATCGCTCAAGTCAGTTGATAAGCTCCCTGCTCCCCGCCCCTTTAGGAGACATCCTGGAGCTGTACAGGCAACAGATACACCATACGTATATATCCCCCAAGCACACCCCACCAGACCCACACACTGACGCAAGCACCCGTGGGACCAGGAACCAGACGGATTTGCATGTTCACCCCATGCACGAGACGACCCGATTCACAAGGCACTGCCAGCAGACAAGTCTGCATGCTGCTTCAACAGGGGCGGCCCTGGTGTGCGGACACGGGGGTGATGAGCCTTCCCACCAGAATGCAGGGGTGGCACCGGTGTGGCGCTCCAGGCCAGGGCTCCCTCCTCACAAAAGCCAGGGTCCCCATCAGCTCAGCCCTGCCCGCGCACTCAGCACTGCCACGCCGCCCAGGGGTGGGAAGGGGTCCGGGGGAGAGTCCGGGCTCCCTGCAGCCGGACAGGGCGCAGGCCGCACCCAGGCAGGCCGCGCTTACGTCTGGGGCGAGGACGGCCGTGCGGCGGCCCGGAGCCGGAGTCCCCCCTGCCGTCCCCCCATCTCTCCTTCCCTCGCAGAAGCAAGACCAGCACCAAATGGCAAAGCGCCGCTCCCCGCTCGGGGAGAGATGCGCCGCGGCCTGCGGGACCGCTCGGCCGCCTCGCCCCCCACCGCGCCGGAGCGAGCGGGCGGCGGCCGGGGCGCTGGGGGCCCGGGGTCCGGCCCGCGCCGCCCTCCCTCGCCCGCGCCGGTCCCAGGCCTGGGCATGCGCGCTGCGGCCTCCCTCCCGGTGAAGGTCAGCCCAGGGCCCAGCTGCAGGACTCCACGGCGGCGGCCGGGGGGAGGCGGAGGAGGGAGGAGGGATGCAGGGAAGAGGCTTAACTCCTTCCCTGCGGGAAGATGGCCACCGAGGCCGGCTAAGCCCGGAGTCCCGCCCTCCCGCCTTCGGTGGAGGTCCCGCTAGGGGACTCAACTAGGGGGAGAGGAGGGAGGGCAAGGAGGGGGGAATGGGAGAAGGGAGGCTGGAAGAGGAGAAGGAAGGCTGGCAGGGGAGAGGGAGGAAGGAGGGGAGGAACAAAGGAAACAAGACTGGAGGGAGAAAGGACAGCTTAGGAGAGACCCCTGTCCCCTTTCTCTGCACCCCCAGCAAAGAAGCTTCTGTAGAGGACTAAAATTGCCCCCGCAGATTAGGGTGTGTGTGTGTGTGTGTGTGTGTGTGTGTGTGTGTGTGTAGACCGA
>PVJS01031202.1:0-23573 GCA_004027185.1 Glis glis | reverse complement strand
CTTAGTGAGACCTGTTTTAAAATAAAGAATAAAAAATAGGGCTGGGGGTGTAATGCGGAGGTAGAATGCCCCTGGGTTCAATCCCCAGTACCGCAAAAAAAAAAAAAAAAAACAGGGCTGGAGTGTGGCTCGGAGGTAGAATGCTCCTGGGTTCAATCCCCAGTACCAAATAAATAAATAATAAAGTGGCTCACGGTTGTAATTCCAGTACTTGGGAGGCTGAGATAGGAGGATCCGGGTTTGCAGCCAGCCTCAGCTACTTAGTTCGGCCTCCACAACTTAGTGAGACCTGTTTTAAAATAAAGGATAAAAAAATAGGGCTGGGAGTGTAGCTCAGAGGTAGAATGCCCGCAGCTGAGCCAGTGGACAAATAGAACAGCAGAGCTCCATGGGGGACCTGGAGATCAGGCCACTCTGTGTTCGGTGACAACCTCTGCTGGGGCGGCTGCCATCATTTCATTAAGTAGTCATTTCATTAGGTAGATGAAGGCTGGGCAGCGTACATATCTGAAGTCGCTGAAGCCTTGTCCTGGGGCAGGGCGGGGGGGACTGTAGCAGCCATTCCAGAAACAAGGATCTGCACTGTTGCCATGACATGGAAAAGTCCAGTCTGATTAGGCTGAGGTTTTGTGAGTCAGATTCGAAAATGCTAATAAATGTTGACAGGGTTTACATGATGGCTCTATTCCTACCCCACTTTCTTTTCCCACTCTTCATAATGAATGTCCCACTGTTTTCTCTGGGTCTTCATTCAAGCATGTTTTTTTAAAAAATTCAAATACAACTTCAGCCTCACTGTGTATACTTTTCCTTTTTCTCTCTATAAAGCCATCTTTCTGCTCAATTTTTCTTTAAGGATTGAAATGAGTAAATTGGGCGCTCTGTAAATCGGTCATTTAATTATAGGTAGCAGTCACCCGCATGGCCCGGACATTTGTTTTCTCTGAGCTGTAACTCGCAGCCGTCTTGAAGTCTACAAAATATGTTATTAAAATCACAGGTCTGGAACATCTTAACAAAAAAATGAGACTGGCCTTTGTCTCTTAATTTTATGTGTCATGATACATTATAGTTTTGAAGCTGGTTCTGTTAGCAGCTCAATTAAATAGATGTAGTTTGGACGTGTTTTAAGCATCCAGTAGGAACTTTCACATATATATGTATGTATATTTCTTTTATATATATAGTTAGGTAGATCTATCTATCTATAGGGGGTTTTGTTTGTTTGTTTTTGCAGTGCTAGGGATTGAACCAGGGTTTCAGGTACACTAGGCGAGTGCTCTACCACTGAGCTACGACCCCAGCCCTTTTTTTTTTTAGACAGGGTCTTGCTAAATTGAGGATGCTAGCCTTGAATTTGTCATCCTCCTGCCTCAACCTCCTGAGTAGCTGGGACTGTAGACTGTCCAATTCATGCTGTCGAATTGTTTTTTCTAATTTATATACTATGTGTTCATTTTTGGAGAGGTCATCTTCTATGAGTGAGATTCTGTTTTCCATGTGGTCTAGTCTATTGGTGATGGTCTGTATTGATGCCTTCATTTCAATTATTGCATCCTTCACTTCCTTCAGAGCTTCTTTTTGATTCCTGTTCAGGGTGTGGGATTCTTTGTTTATTTGATCCTTCATTTCTTTCAGGCTCTCTCTGAATTCTTTTCAGAAATCCTGTATCATTTCTACTATTAAAGTTCTGAATTGTCGTTCTGGCAATCTTTGTACTTCTGTATTGGCGGGTTCTGTTATTGTAGGATTGTGGGAGCTCATTGTTTCTTTTCTATTCTTCCTTTTCATGATTTCAGGTTTCTTATGTTTATACCTTTGTTGCTTTTGGTAGCGCTCTCTCTCTCTCACACTCTATAGTTTTCCTATGTCTAATCTCTCTCCCTTTATAGTTTCTTATTCTGGAGGTAGATAGTTGCTACTAGGTGAGCCTTAAAGGTGAATAGACTTTACTGAATGGTTATTCTCACTTGCTCAGTATAATGTCCATTTGCAGGCCCAATTCTTGGTCTCCTTCAGTGATTGGGACCCTTGCCTGGTGCCTCTCACTACCTGTGCAAGTGACCAGTGCCGCTATTGCCCCTCTCACTGCAAGCGTGGGTCTCCATGTTCTCCACTTGGGCTGTCCCTATGCCTCTCTGTCTACACCTATGGTAGGTGTCACCAGCAGGGGGCCCCAGGCTGGGCTTGTGTCTCTCTTTGCCTACAGAAGCGGTGGATGTCACTTTGACCCGATTCTGTGCAAACACGGAGCTCCACATTTTCCACAGAGAGGGCTGGTTTGGTCCAATTTTCCCCCAGGTACCACAACTGTATGTCCCGTGGCGATCCCCGGGGACTCTATAAGGGCACAGCGACCGGCGGGCTGCAAGTCTGTCCCACCCAAATGTCACCAGGGACTGTCTGCTTATCCATGTGTCTACCACATCCCACAGCAGTCCCCACTTCCACCTCCGCTGGGGCAATCCACATAGTCTCAGACCCCGCGAGTCCCTGTGGCCGCGCTGGGTGGTCTCCCTCTGGGGCGGCTCATTCATTTACGGTCTCCTTGAGCGCTGCTCTTAATCTCTGGGGAGGTGATGGGCTCAGCCACTGCCGCAGATTCTTGTCAGGCCTCCGGGCACTGGGAACTCTGCTGAGCGTGGATGGAACTGCTGCTCACTTTTGTTGCTGATGCTCTGCAGTGCTGGTTTTACCACAGGTCCCTGACTTCTTCTTTGGTGGCCTGCAGAAGTAGCAATGCCGGTAGCCGCCGGCGTGGTCTGACCAAGATGGCGCTGCTGCCACTTCTGCTGCGGCAGCAGTTCAGGTCTGTGTTGCACGTGGAGGAGTCGCTGCTCGCCTTCACTGCTGCTATTCTGCAGTTGCTGGATTCACCTCTGGCGTCTCCGTTGGTCTTGTGCAGGAGCCACAATGCTGGCAGCCACCAGTAAGGTCCTGCCAAGATGGCACCGCCACGGCCATTTAGTCTCTTTTGAGTGTGGAGCGAGCCGCTGCTTGCTTTTGTCTCTGCTGATCTGCAGTTGAACTTGAACAGGTCTCTGGCTTCTCTGCTGGCGGCGTGTGGAAGCCACAATGCCGGTAGCATCCAGCACGGTCCAGCCAAGATGGTGCTGCCGGCGTTCCTTAGGTAAGGTGCTTGGAGCTTTTTACTTTCCTTTGTTTTGTCTTCTGGCTTTGATTCTGTCACATTTCAAATTTTTCGTTGTTTAGTTCAAGTTTTTGTTGCTTTTCTTCTCCTGTCGAGAAGTTGCTTTCATGGCGATTGAGATCCAAGTCTCAGAGAGATCGTAACATGGTATTTCCTTTAGTCAGTATGTTGGAACTCTCCGCCTTTTTTTTTAATGCTCTTGTTGTTTAATATCTCTTCTTCTTCTTCTTCTTCTTCTTCTTCTTCTTCTTCTTCCCTCCCTCCCTCTATTCCCTCCCTCCCTCCCTCCCTCCCTTTCTTCCCTCCCTTTCTTCTCTGGATTGGACCCAGGGCATTCTACCTCTGAGCTACACCCCCAGCCCTATTTTATTTTTTTATTTTGAAACGGGGTCTCAGTAAGTTGCTGAGGGCCTCACTAAGTTGATGAGACTGGCTGCAAACCTGTGATCCTCCTGTCTCAGCCTCCCAAGTACTGGGATTGCAAGCATGTACCACCACACCCAGCTACACTTTGTGTGTATGTGTGTGTGCACATGTGCACACTGTCTTTATATTTAGGACATAAATATGATAAGAAATATTAGTGCATTCTAAATGCCTCATCAGGGCATCCTTCTTTTTTAGGTAATTCATGCTATGAACTTGTCATTAATTCAAGATTAGCCAACACTGAACATAAAATATCTTCCTGTGTTCATGAGGATTCTGAGATGGAGATGACAATATTCCAGACCCCAAAAACATGTGAACTCATGGGGGCTGAAGATCTGTAAGCAGCAGACAGCAGGTGATCACACATGGAAATGTAGTGACATGGGGGAAGAGTGAAAACTCCTCCTCACAGGAGGTTTGGGAAGGATTCTTGGAAAAAGGGTGGTTTGAGTTGAGATTTGAAAAATGAGGAGAACTTCAACAGGTGGCTATAAACGGGAACACATGTATCATCCTCTTGTAGGTCCCTACATGTTAGTAGTTTCCAGACTTCCATCTTGCCCTTACCCACAGAGCTGCTTCTGAGGAAAGGTCCTCCACCTCTGCCAGAATCCTTGTTTTAGCTAGGCGTGGTGGCTCATGCCTGTAATCCCAGTACTTGGGAGGCTGGGACAGGAGGATTGCAGGTTCACAGCCAGCCTCAAGAACTTAGTGAGGCCCTGTTTTCAAATAAAAAGTAAAATAGGGCTGAGGGTGTAGCTCAGATGTAGAATGCCCCTGGGTTCAATCCCTAGTACCCCCGCCCCACACACACACAGAATCCCTGTTATGTTCATGGGCCCAGTTAAAGAGATTGCTAATGGAAGTCACATCTAGTTTTTGCATGAGATCCACAATCTAATTTTAGCAAGTCTTTATCTTACTAATTGATAGCTTGAGGCCTAGAGAGGGTCAAATTCAGCCCAGCTCCATTGCCTCTACTGGCTAGGCCAGTGGTACTTGATCTAGAAAGTTCCCAGGCCAAGCCAAGGATGCAGCATGGATTTCTCACTATGACTCTGCTAAAAATAAAAAAAAATTGGCTGGTAAAAATAAAACACTGCACAGTAAACGGGCCAGAGAATACTTATTCATGTAAAAATATTATTATATATTTCATATATAATTTCCAAAATGCCCTTAAAGAGTCTAATTTTTATATATACTTGATAAACTACATTTACCAATTAATGTTTTACAAAGAGCTTCAAGAAAAGATAAAATAAACCAGCTTCAAGATCTCTGTTTAACAGAGATTAATATGGATAAGAAGCTAGAAGATATTCATGAGATGGAGAGACGGGTTTCTTCTCTCAATCAGAAAAAAAAAAGGCAATTACAAACTTTAGGATAAACAAAAATATCCTACAAGTAAGTCATGGCCCAAACGTGCAGCACACTAAATTATAGCATGATTTTGAGATATTCATGAAATAAGAAAGTTTATTCCATTAGCGACATTCTCCTTAGTGACACAGGAGTCAAGATACTGGATCTGTAGAGAAAGGAATTGTGGCCCATTGCAGTGAACAGTATTTCTATAATCACAATATTATAAATGTTGTTGAGTGCTTTTCAGCTTTTAGAATTCACTTGCAGATAAAATAGGGGAGACAGATATGTTTACAGAACAAGAATGGAAATGTACTAAATGTCAATACAAGCAAAGTGGACAGAAGTTGAGAGTTGGAAATGATACGGAGAGGGAGGGAGCAAGGTGGGGGCTTCTGTGATTTTCTTACATGTAGGAAGTCAGGATACTGCCAGGCATGGTGACGCACACCTGTTATTCCAGTACTTGGGAGGATGAGACAGGAGGATCGTAGGTTCGAGGCCAGCCTCAGCAACTTAGTGAGACCCTCAGCAACCCCTGGGTTCAATCAAGAAGAAGAAGAAAAAGAAGAAATATTACACCACATTGATGAAGGAGCAAGTTAAGGTTTGTTTTGTTTTGTTCTGTGGTGCTGGGGATTGAACCCAGGGGCTTTCTACCTCTGAGCTATACCCCCAGCCCTATTTTATTTTTTATTGTGAAACAGCGTCTCACTAAGTTGCTGAGGCTGGCCTGGAACTTGCGATCCTTCTGTCTCAGCCTCCCAAATACCGGGATTACAGGCGTGCACCACTGCACCCTACTGGATTTTTTTAAGGTTAAAAAAAAAAAGAAGTGTAGCCTATAATCCTAGTACTTGGGAAACTGAGACGGGAGGACCACAGGTTCCAGACCAGCCTCAGCAATTTAGCAAACCCTGTTTCAATATAAAAAATAAAATAGTGCTGGGGTGTAGCTCAGAGGTAGAAAGCATATCCCCATTGTCCCCACCCCCTACACACACACTGCTATTAGTCTCTTCTTAAAGATTTAAGAAGCTGGACGTGGTGACACACGTGCCTGAGACGGGAAGATCACAGGTCCCAGGCCAGACTCAGTGAGGCTCTCAGCAACTTAATGATACCCTGTTTCAAATTTAAAAAAGAAATGGTGCTTAGGGTGTAGCTCAAAGGTAGAATGCCCCTGGATTCAGTCCCAGGTATCACCCCCCCAAAAAAAAAGATTTAACATCCCCAGAATAATCTAGAGCTTATCTATAATTTATTTATTTATTTGGTATACTAGAGATTGAACCCAGGAGCACTATACCACTGAGCTACATCCCCAACCCCTTTTTTACTTTTTTTTTTTTTTAATTCTGAGACTGGGCTCACTAAATTGCTGAAGCTGTCCTTGAATTTGTAATCCTCCTGCCCCAGGCTCCCGTAGAGCCTATCTATTCAATACAGTTAAGCTCTTTCTTTGTGTAAAATTCTCACTTATTTTTACCACATAAGAACCCACCTCTGATTTCGTAATGCCAGTCATTGAAAACCGATATTTACTATACATTAGCTTTGGACATATTCATTTCCAAGGTCCAGGTGGCCAGGCTCCAGTTTCAGGGCCCACAAGGTTGTGATGGTACAGACACCGGGAGGGAACCCTGGGGGAGGCTGCCGAGCCGTGCGAGTCTGTGCTGCCATTCTGTGGTGCCATCCTGTGGTCACGACGCTAAACTAGTTCTCTTCTCTCTAGGAAGGCCCTTTTGTGTACTTGTCCTTAGTAGGAAGCGTGGCAGATTCAGATGGCTTGATTGCCTCTTTATGTAAGTAATTAAAAACATTTGCATTTGAAATATCAGAAGAGATTAATTGCAACCATGGCTGTCAATTAAATGAATGCCTATATCACAGATTCCATTTCAATGAAATGTCCAGAATAGGCGAATCTATAGAAATAGATGATAGATTTGTGGCTGCCTGGGGCGGGTGGGGGTGGGGGTGGAGATGACTGCTAACCTAACGGGTCGGGCCTTTTTTTAAATCAGCCTGTGGTGATTCAAAACTGTGAATATACTAATGCCCATTCTTTCATTCTTTAAAGAGATGAGGTGCATGGTGAATGGATTACATCTCAGTTAAGCCATAAAAAAAATGTTTGTGTGCCAGGCATGGTGGTGCACACCTGTAATCCCAGGTACTTGGGAGGCTGAGACAGTAGGATTGCAGGTTCACAGTCAGCCTCAGCAACTTATCGAGGCCCACAGCAACTCAGTGAGACCCTGTTTCCAAATAAAAAATAAAATAGGGATGGGGGTGTAGCTCAGAGGTAGAACACCTCTGGATTCAATTCCCAGTACCCCCACCCCCACACACACATAAGGGGGCTGGAGTTGTAATTTAATGTCAAAACACTTGCCTGGCATGTGCAGAGCTCTGGGTTCAATCCCCAGCACCAAAAAAAAAGAGAGAAAAAGAAGAAATGTTTGTGTGTGTGCTGTGATAACATGCCCTAAAAGTAATTTTTTAGCCTCATTTTCTACCCTAAAATTAAACTCCCTGCCCTTAACCGCCCCAAGGACAAAGCCAGTTCCCCAAGGACTAAACCAGTTCCTGTCCTTACTGCCCAAACCCACCCTCCCCTGTGTGCTCAGCCCACACCGCTAGACCTACCCCCTTGCTTCTAAATAAGGAAAATTTACTATGATTGGTCGATTTAGAGCATACCCTGTGAACTCTGCTTGCTCTCTATAAAAGGAAGCGGTGTACTGTACAAGGGGCTGCCATTTTTCTGTTTTGCTGGAGAGAGGTAGCCCCGCGGTAATGAAGCCTCGCCTTAACTAAGTTGGGGCCTTGAATTTTCTGTTCCTTGCCGGTCACTTCAACATGCAGATCAAAGAACTTGTAGTCTTTAGGCCGGGCGTGGTGGCGCACGCTTGTAATCCCAGTACTTTGGGAGGCGGAGACGGGAGGATCTGGGTTCACGGCCAGCCTCAGCTCGCTCTCTCTCTCTCTCTCTCTCTCTCTCTCCCTGTCTCTCTCTCTCTCTATATCTCTCTCCCTGTCTCTCTCTCTACTTAGTGAGGCCCTCCGCAACTTCATGAGACCCGGTCTCAAAGTATAAAAAATAGGGCCGGGGGTGTAGCGCGGAGGTAGAACGCCCCTGCGTTCAATCCCCGGTACCGCAAAAAAAAAAAAAAAGAACTTGTAGTCTTTAAACTGGGTGGAGTGTTCTCATTTGATTTCAACTTTCTTTTTATTGTACATCTCTATCCATTTTGTTTTGTTTTTTGTTTTTTGTTTTGTACTGGGGATTGAACCCAGGGGCTTTCTACCTCTGAGCTACACCCCCAGCCATATATATATATATATATTTTTTTTTGTGTGTGTGTGTGTGTGTGTGTGTGTGTGGTGCTGGGGATTGAACCCAGAGGTATTCTACCTCCAAACTACACACCCAGTCCTATTGTCATGGGGAGACACGCTAATTCTGTGGGTCCTTGGCCTCCATGATGAAAAAGAATTTCAACACATGCCATCAGAAAAAAGGCAAAGGTTTAATTAATTTAAGAAAGGTGGGGCCATGTGGGATTACAAACGTGCACCACGCCCAGCTTTTTTTTTGTGTGTGTGTGTGGTACCGGGGATTGAACCCAGGGCTGTTCTACCTCCACACTACACCCCCGGCCCTATTTTTTATACTTTATTTTGAAACCGGGTCTCACAAAGTTGCGGAGGGCCTCACTAAATAGAGAGAGACAGAGAGAGAGACAGGGAGAGAGTGAGAGAGCTGAGGCTGGCCGCGAACCCGGATCCTCCGGTCTCCGCCTCCCAAAGTACTGGGATTACAAGTGTGCGCCACCACGCCCGGCTTCCAGCTTTTTTTTTTAACAGAGTCTCACTAAGTTACTGAGACTGACCTCAAACCTGCAATCCTCCAGTCTCAACCTCCCAAGTACTATGATTCTAGGTGTGTGCCACCATGCCCAGCTCTCTATCTATTCTTATAATTTCTCACTCTCCTGGCTCTGCAGAGATTAGCTAGTTTTCCCTATCTTCATGCCAACTGTAAATCAACCAACATTCAGTCAGTCTCAACATCCCAACACGCAATGTGGCAATACTGACAAAGGAGTCGAGCCGCAGCATCTTTGCCGCTTTTGCAAAGCTGCCTTCTCAGGGTAACCGCTTTCAGATTTTGCATCTGTAATTCTGCATTGCTTATCACCCACCTCCCTTCCTTCCTTCCTCTCTCTTTCTTTCCTTGATGCTGGGGATTGAACCCTGGCCTCCTGCATGCTAAGCTCTACCACTGAGCTGCACCCCCAACCCCATCATGTTTCTTCCGTCTCTGAAATCATATCCTCCAGCCAGGGCTCCTAGTCTTCAATTCTAGAGAATTGAGTCTGCTATAGTCAGTGCTTCTGAAAACAAAACGTGGGTCATGTTTGACACCTCACGTCCTATCCAGTGATCGCCTGGGGAGACTGAGCCCCCTCGGCCTGCATCCTGCTGTGTCAGCTCCGGGGTGAGCTGCGTGCTCTGCACACCTTTGGTGAACGTTGGTATTCAACTTTGCTTGAGGATGGCTGGGGAAGCCCAGAGGCAGGAGTTCCCCGCCTGAGTCCTTGTCCCTTCTCGGTGACCTTCCCTCTGATCCCTGCTGTCAGGGGCCCTGCTGCCCCACCTGGCATCAGAGAGCGTGAACAGCCCAAGATTTAGTTCAATCCCACGAGATGTAAACGTCTGACATGGTCTTTCTCAATCATCTTCACATTTATACTGTTCACCTTAAAGAAGTAAAAACTTAGCCTGGTGTGGTGGTACATGCCTGTAATCCCAGTACTTGGGAGACTGAGACTGGAGGATAGCAGGTTGGAGGCCAGCCTCAGCAACTTAGTGAGGCTCTCAGCAGCCTATCAAGACCCTGTTTCAAAATAAAAAGGGGGGTTGGAGGGTGGGCTGAGGGTGTGGCTCAGAGATAGAATACCCCTGAGTTCAATCCCCAGCACCACAAAAAAAGAAAGAAAAAGAGAAGTAAAACCTCCTTTAATGAAGGTGCCCTTTATTTTCATGAAAGTAAAAATCCAATAAATGATGTAAAATTAGTAGTGCTTCCCAGGTGCCAAAGTGCACAGAATCACCCGGGAATCTTGTGCAAGTGCAAATTCAGATCCAAAGGGTCTGGGCCAGAGCCTCTGGACCTTGGCTGTCCTGTCCTCTCTTCAGCTGGCCGCAGGCGGCCATGAACGTGACCCCTCGCAGTAGCCTCTTCTCCACGCCGGCCCAGCACACCACAGTGGCTTAGCTGTGAGACCTCCAGCCAGTAGTTTGCATCTTTCCGCTGTAACCCTCTGCCTCACCGCAATTATCAGTCACAAAAGAAATGGCACTGATCACACTGTGCTTTTTTTGTTTTTTTTTTTTTTTTCGGAACTGGGGATTGACCCAGGGGCATTCTACCTCTGAGCTACACCCGCAGCCCTATTTTTTTTTATTCTTTATTTTTTGAAACAGGGTCTCACTAACTTGCGGAGGGCCTCACTAAGTAGCTGAGGCTGGCCTCGAACCCAGATCCTCCAATCTCAGCCTCCCAAGTACTGGGATTACAAGCATGAGCCACCACGCCTGGCTTCACGCTGTGCTTTTGAATGCCCCTGTTTGACCTTTGGTTGGGCAGGTGTTTAACTAGCAAAGAGGGGGCCAGAGTTCAGCAGCAGAGGCTCGACAGGCCAGGACAGGGGGGGCAGCAGGGCCCGCGCTGTCCGTCCTGCCTTCCTTGCTGTCCTCTAGCACTGTCATCTTCAGCTTTGCCAGCTTCTCTGAGTTTCCGATGTGGTCTGTTCTCTGGACCCCCAGCCTTTGCATGTGCCCCACCCAAGGACACCTTATCCTCACCCAGTTTGAGTCACCCAGTGGTTTAAGGCCTGAATTCCAAAGAAGTATTCTGTGTGCCTTGACATCGGGTTAAATCTGGAGGGCCTCAAATGGCCAAGCTGCAACCGACTTTGTGGCTTCACACAGAGCCTCCCATGTGCTCAGAGAAGATGTTGAGTTAAAGAATCAACGAATGCCCTGTGCAGTGGCACACTCCAGTAATCTCAGCAACTCAGGAGGCTGAAGCAGGAGGATCATAAGTTCAAGGCCACCCTGAGGAACTGAAAAAGGGCTGGGGGTGTAGCTCAGTGGTAGAGCACCCCTAGGTCCCATCCCTAGTACTGTCAAAAAAGAAAAAAAAAGGGAGAGAGAGAGAGAATTGATGAGGTAGAATAGAACGAGTGAATGAATGGTGGTTTGGGGTTCTGTTTTTGATGTGTGAACACACATTAATCTCTTTGTTCCTAAAGCACTGGCATTTTACTTAAGTGGTATTTCCTTAGATTTGGGATGCACTCACTGGTTTATTTCACCTATTTTAAGTGTGTTTAAATTGAAGAGGGAAATGTTTCCTTTCAGTCTTACACTGTTTTCCCCTTTAGAACGGTTATTTTGGAACACAGTGGACAGGAACACAGTGGACAGTCAGCCGAGGACAGGCAGTGTGGCTCACGCAGGACCTCCTTGCAGCCTGTGTCAGTAGCGAACCCTGTTTACTGTCCTTTCATGAGGAACCTTTGCCCCAGCCCCAAGGGATCCTTCCTCTGGCCATTATGAAACTGGAGCTTTGCACTGCTAAGACCGTTGGATACTGGAGCTTTTTTTTTTTTTTTTTTTTTGTACTGGGGATTGAACCCAGGAGCATTGAAACCCGGTCTCTAAGTTGCTGAGGATCTCACTAAATTGCTGAGGCTGAGGTTCAAGGACAGCCTCAGCAACATAGTTAGGCTCTCAGCAGCCTAGTTAGACCCTATTTCAAAACAAAACAAAAAAAAAAGAATTGGGAATGTAGCTTGGAGGTAGAACTCCCCTGGGTTCAATCCCCAGTACCACAAAAAATAAAATAAGAGAAAGACAAAGTGCGGAAGTTCACTTTTTTTCCCCCTGAAATGCTGGAGATAGAACCCAGCACGTCATGCATATTCTACCCCTGCAAGCATTGTACCCTGAGCTGCACCCCAGGCACGGCACGTCCCTCCACTTTTTCATTCTCTTCATTTGTGTTCTTAGGATCAGCATGCATAGCTTTTTATCAACTAAAAACAATTAAATAAGCCGGTGGTGCATGCTCCCTTACTTGGGGGGCTGAGACAGGAGGATTGCAGGTTTGTGGCCAGCCTTAGCTACGTAGTGAGGACGTCCACAACTTAGCGAGACCCTGTTTCAAAATAAAAAATAGGGCTGGGTGTGTAGCTCAGAGGTAGAATGCCCCTGGGTTCAATCCCCAGTAACACACACACTAACAACAACAATAATAATATTAATAAAATAAAGTAAGGGGAAAAATGGCCTCCACAGTGCATGACCATCCATCCAGCTCTAAAAATTAGACTTCCTGCCGGGTGTGGTGATGCAGGCCTGTACTGCCAGTACTTGGGAGGCTGAGAGAGGAGGATCACAGGTTCATGGCCAGCCTCAGCAACTTAGCGAGGCCCTCAACAACTTAGTTGAGACCCAGTTTCCAAATAAAAAAGTAAAAAGGGCGGCTGGGGGTATAGCTCAGAGGTAGAATGCCCCTGGGCTCAATCCCTGGTAAATACATACATACAAACTTCCTAACTCATGGTACATTCTAGAAGAGACATTCTGATCATGGGTCTGGAAAGATTCTCAGGGCACTCTTGCCCGCATTCAGCACAACTGAGCACGTGCGGTGGCTGTTATCCTGGAGCGCTCTGTCCCCGGCAGGCTGCAATGCCCGCTTTGCCCATTTTATATTCACACCATAGTCCAGGCTGTGTGATCCCTCCCCACACTGCCATTCAGCACTCAATTTCTCTTCAATTAATAAATGTTTTTTTTTTTTTTGCAGTACTGGGGATTAAACCTAGGGGCATTCTACCTCTGAGCTACCTCTCCAGCCCTACTTTTTTTAATTTTTTATTTTGAAACAGAGTCTCCCTAAGTGCTGAGGGCCTCACTAAATTGCTGAGGCTGGCCTCGAACCTGTGATCCACCTGTCATCTCAGCTTCCCAAGCACTGGGATTACGAGCATGCACCACCACGCCCTGCTCAATAAATGTGTTTTTAAATAAATATTTCCTTAGTCTTCCCACATCCAGATTATACCTACAGGCTTCATATTGAATATTCAAAGTGAGGAATTATAATGCTTTTACCAAGTTCGTTATTAAAGATTGTCGTTGCAAAGTCTGTCTGTGTTGAATTAATTTAGTTCCGCTACTTACAATGCAGAGGGCCAAGGGTAGAGAGGGCGCAGACGTGCAGGCACTTTGGAAACTAAATTGCTAGCGTGATGTTGTTATTACTTGTGTCAGGAGGACATGCACATTAGTCCCAGGGCTCCCATGCTCCAGGTGTTAGAGAGAGTGTAGAGAGTGGTGAGTGTTCATTTTTTTCATCTCCTCCTTGAGGGAAAAAGGTCATTTCCATGAACTGTCATAAAAGGGCCTGCCAGAGCCGGGCATGGTGGCGCACGCTTGTAATCCCAGTACTTGGGAGGCTGAGACTGGAGGATCCAGGTTCACGGCCAGCCTCAGCTACTTAGTGAGGCCCTCCGCAACTTAGTGAGACCCTGTTTCAAAATAAAGAATAAAAATTCGGGCTGGGGGTATAACCCAGAGGTAGAATGTCCCTGGGTTCAATCCTCGGTACTGCAAAAAGAAAAAAAAGGCCTGCCAGATGAGTAACAACAGGTGTTTCATCTTTAGGGAAAGAATATGGCAAAGCTGATACTAGATGGCTTTACTTTGATCCAACCATTGTGTCTCTGGAATTGCTGACTGTGGTCCTGGATGGGTTTCTGGCAGTGTTCCTCGTTTATGCCATTGTCAAAGAGAAGTATTATCGGTAAGTGCCTTCTGTCCCTCTGAAAAGAAAAACAGCTGTCCTAATGCCCAGGTGACATTGGGAGTAGTTTGTAACCACATTGATTTGTGAGATAAAATGTAGAATAGAAATGAAAATTGTTTGATATTAAATAAGGGTCATAGTGCCACCAGGATAATTTTGGACAATTCAAAATAAAAAAAAAAATAGAGCTGGGTGTGGTGGCACACACCTGTAATCCCCAGTACTTGGGAGGCTGAGACAGGAAGATCACAGGTTCAAGGCCAGCCTCTGCAACTTAGTGAGACTTTGTTTCCAAATTTAAAAAAAAGGGCTTGGGGTGTAGCTTGGAGATAGAATGCCCCCGGGTTCAATCCCCAGTACCAAAGAATAATAATAATAATAATAATAATTAAAAAATATAAGAAATAAGATTGTGGTAGCGAACTTGTCTCTGTAAATGCAAGAATGATGTTAATATGTGGGGTAATTGGCCACCAATATTTTAGAGATTAAAAGGGTAATATTTCAGCTAGGCATGGTGGTGCACACCTATTATCCCAGTACTTGGGAGACTTAGACAGGAGGACCGCAGGTTCAAGGCCAGCCTCAGCAACTTAACAAGACCCTGTTTCCAAATAAAAATAAAATAGGCCTGGGGGTATAGCTCGGAGGTAGAATTCCTCTGGGTTCAACCTTCAGAACCAAAAAGCAAGCAAACAACAAAAAAAGGGATTCCATTTTTCTCTCCTCCAAATCACTCTAGAAAACTTCTACTTGCGCTACCACACCTGGCGCTTACCCAATTTTATAGAGATAGTTGTCCATCAAAACTAAATTTCTCAAGCCAGGTGAGGTGGCACATGCCTGTAATCCCAGCTACTGGGGACGCTGAAGCAGGGGAATCACAGGTTCAAGACCAACCTGGGCAACTTAGCAAGACTGTCTCAAAATAAAAAGTAAAAAGGGCCGGGAGTGGTGGCTCACGCTTGTAATCCCAGTACTTAGGAGGCTGAGGCTGGAGGATCTGAGTTCGCAGCCAGCCTCAGCTACTTAGTGAGGCCTTCCGCAACTTAGTGAGACCCTGTTTCCAAATAAAGAATAAAAAAATAGGACTGAGGTTGTAGCTCCGAGGTAGAACGCCCCTGGGTTCAATCCCCGGTACCACAAAAAAAAAATTAATAAAAAAGTAAAAAGGGCCGGGCGTGGTGGCACATGCTTGTAATCCCAGTACTTTGGGAGGCGGAGACCAGAGGATCCGGGTTCGCGGCCAGCCTCAGTTCGCACATGTGCGCGCACGCGCGCGCGCTTTCTCTCTCTCTCCCTGTCTCTCTCTCCGTCTCTCTTTCTCTCTACTTAGTGAGGCCCTCCGCAACTTCGTGAGACCCAGTCTCAAAATAAAGTATAAAAAAAATAGGGCCGGGGGCGTAGCGCGGAGGTAGAACGCCCCTGCGTTCAATCCCCGGTACCGCAGAAATAAATAAATAAATAAATAAATAAAAATAAAAAGGGCTGGGGATGTAGCTCAGTAGTAGAGTGGCCCTGGGTTTAACCCCTAGTATCAAAATGAATAAAAATTAAATTTCTCTTTGGTGCCTTAACATATTTCTGGCTTTTTGACCGTGGTCACCCACTTACAAAAGCACCCATGTTTTGATTATCTTGAACATTTATAGCATTTGCATCACAGAATACTTACTGTGTGCCGGGCGTGGTACTTGGCCATTTATCCACATATCTCACAATCCCCACAGCAGTCTTTAAGGAAGGGGCTATGATTGTCCCTTTACACAAGTGGAATTTTGGCTCAGGGCCAGGTTCACATCCAGGTCTTTCTTTGCTGGGTCAGGTGTGTCCTAAGTGTCCTTGGAAAAGCCCACCATGCCCGAGTCCTTATTTAACTTTGAGAATAATCTGCTATAGAGGGCAGTGTTGCTTCTCCAAGGAAGGAAGGAAGGAGTCTTTGTTAACTAACTTGGCTTGCCTCATCAAAGGAGCACTACGCAAAACCCGAGGCCCAAATTTTTCAAATTTGTGAACTCAATAAATGCCGGGCTCTGTACCAGCAAAAATGCTCTCGAGACTTTATTCCTGGTCTCGAAGAGGTGAGAGGGGAGAAGGCAAGAGAGCCAAACTCCCTGGGTAAAACTCAGCTCTTCCTTTTATTACAGCTTACAGATTTAAGATTGGGTCATTAAATCATTGACTGTTGCTAGGGAGTAGAGCATTGGGTTGGAATGCTTTAGAAGATAAGTTGTGATCTGGCAGTTTTGCAGGTGCGGCAGAGGTTGCTGTCTTCAGTTTCCACCCTTCCTTTGCAAAGCAAGCAAAAGGTGTAGTAAAACAGGAGGAAATAGCTTAGACATGAAGGGGCATCGCTGTCTTCAGTTCCCTCAAGAAAGCCAGTCTTCTGCCAAAGCAAGCAAGAAGCTATAAATCCTTGAGCCAATATATTGTAGACTTAGAACAGTTTCCCACAAATCAAAATGACAGTAGTAGGAACCTGTGAGTGGGTAAATGTTGGGGCCCCACACAGACACATAATCAGTTTATATCTGTCCTTTTTCAGGGAGGAAGGTTTGAGATACCTTACAGAAATACATTGTACATTAGGATGAAAATAAATCAGGAAGTAGGGATGCAGGGAAAATAAGAGTGAAAAATCATCGGTGAATGCAAAGTTAACATGCAAAGTGCATGTCCTCACATACTACATCAGCAAGAGGAGTGAGGCACGAGGATACCCTGGAGCTTTCCTGTAGCAAAGGCTGCACTGATGCTGCCCTTCAAGAGAAGACGTCATAGCCGGCCGAGGTGGCGCACACTTGTAATCCCAGTGCTTGGGAGGCTGAGACTGGAGGATCCAGGTTCACGGCCAGCCTCAGCTACTTAATGAGGCCCTCCGCAACTTAGTGAGACCCTGTTTCAAAATAAAGAATAAAAAACTAGGACTGGGGGTGTAGCTCGGAGGTAAAATGCCCCTGGGTTCAATCCCCAGTACCGCAAAAAAAAAAAAAACACAAAAGAAAAGATGGCATAATGCGGGGTGCCACGCTGCGCCAGGCCACAGTCTCACTCTGCGCTTCTTTCTCTCTGATAGGCACTTCATACAGATTTCCCTGTGCGTGTGCGAGTTGTACGGCGGGTGGATGACCTTCTTCCCAGAGTGGCTTATTGGAAGCCCCAACCTCAACACCAACAACTGGCTCTACCTGTGGGTCTATCTGGTATTTTTTAATGGCGTGTGGGTTCTGATCCCAGGACTGCTACTGTGGCAGTCATGGGTAGGACTCAAGGGGATGCATCACAAAGAAACCAATTTAGGGAAAAAGTCTTGGTGAATTTTCAGAAATCATCAACTCTACTGTGATCTTGCTTTATGAGCCAGAATGGAGCAAACATTCCAGTCTACGCTTTCTTTTTATGTTGTTTCTGAACAACCTGTTTCAAATTGGTTGTGAGATGGCAAGTTTTTGTTGTTTTTGTTGGGAGTCTTTTCTTTTTTTTTAATTAATGCCAATATAAGAAAAAGAGAGGGTTATAGCTCAGTGGTGAAGCACTTGCCTAGCATGTGTGAGGCTCTGGGTTTGAGCCCAACACTAAAAAAGAAAAGAAATAGAAAAGAAATGTTTACTTGTAATAATCACACATTTAATTATATATTTTCATGTCCGGCACTAATTGTTCCACATTAATAAAGCCAATTGTCATAGAATACTGTAGAGAGTGTTATGTTAATTTTTCATTAAAAAATGTTGCTTCCTGTTTTAATCTTCTCAATAGTCTCTTTTGGTTGCTAGTATAAAACCAGAATTGAAATGACTGCTTCTATTTTACATTTGTACTTTAAGTTTGTGAACTCAACAAAAATGACAGCACCAAGAACTTGTGAGTGGGTAAATATTGGGGCCCCACACAGACAGATAATCAGTTTATTTATTTATTTACTTCTTTGTGTGTATGTGGTGCTAGGGATTGAACCCAAGGGCATTCTACCTTCAAGCTACACCCCAGCCCTATTTTATTTTCTAATTATTTTTATTTTTATTTTTATTTATTTATTTACTTTTTGCGGTACTAGGGATTGAACCCAGGGGCATTCTATCTCCAAGCTATACCCCCAGCCCTATTTTTTTATTCTTTATTTTGAAACAGGGTCTCACTAAGTTGCAGAGGGCCTCACTAAGTAGCTGAGGCTGGCTGCGAACCCGGATCCTCCGGTCTCAGCTTCCCAAACACTGGGATTACAAACATGCCACCACACCGGTTCTATTTTTTTATTTTGAAACTGTCTCACTAAGTTGCTAAGGGCCTCACAAGGTTGTTGAGGCTGGATTCGAACCTGCGATCCTCCTGACTCAGCCTCCCAAGTACTGGGATTACAGGCGTATGCCACCACATCCAGTTCAGGGGCATTTGGTTTATATCTGTCCTTTTTCAAGGGGAAGGTTTGAGATACCTTACAGAAATACATTGTACATCATGATAAAAATAAATCAGCCGGGTGTGGTGGCGCATGCCTGCCTGTAATCCCAGTACTTGGGAGGCTGAGACAGGAGGAACAGGTTCGAGGCCAGCCTCAGCTACTTAGTAAGGCCCTCCACAATTTAGTGAGACCCTGTTTCAAAATAAAGAAAAAAATAAATCAGCCAGGCGTTGTGGTACACGCTTGTAATCCCAGTACTTGGGAGGCTGAGACAGGAGGATCCAGGTTTGAGGCCAACCTCAGCTACTTAGTAAGACCCTCCGCAATTTAGTGAGACCCTGTTTCAAAATAAAGAATAAAAAATAGGGCTGGGGGTGTAGCTCAGAGGTAGAATGCCCCTGGGTTCCATCCCCAGTACCACACACACAAAATAAATATATAGGGCTGGGGGTGTAGCTTGGAGGTAAAATGCCCCTGGGTTCAATCCCCAGTACCGCCAAAAAAAAAAAAAAAAATAGGGCTGGGGTAGAATGCCTCTGGATTCAATCCCCAGTACCACAATAAATAAATAAATCAGGAAGTAGGGAAATAAGAGTGAAAAACCATTGATAAATGTAAATTTAACATGTAAGATGCATGCCCTGACATACTATATCAGCGAGAGAAGTGAAGCACAAGTTTGGTACTTAGCCTCAGTACCAAGAAGGAAACCTAACCACATCGTGTTTCCCACAACACTGGAGCCCCGAGAGGATCGCAGTGGTTCTCTCAGGGCTGGGGGGCAGGTTCTCACGCTGACTTGTTCAACACCTGCCTCTAGGCTTTAAGCTCACAGATGTCTTCTCTGTCTAGAAAAGTACCCCATGCATGGCCTTGGTACAAGGCAATTGCATGCTGAAGCCCAGACAGTTGCGTCTGCATCCTGCCCTCTGGCCAGGCTGCCTTCTCACCCTGCTGCTCCAGTTTGGGTCTGCAACATCCCCAAAGGCCAGGTGTTGAAGGCTTGCTCACAACCTGTGGCACTACTGGGAAGCAGTGGAACCTCGAGGAGGCGGGGCCTAGTGGAGGGGAGTTAGGTCATTGGGGGCGTGCCCTTGAAGGGGATTTGGGACCCTGGCCCCCTCCTCTCTCTTTCACTTCTGGACTGCCATGAGCTGAGCAGCTTCGTGCCACCACACACTCCCCACCATGATGTCCTGTGCTGCCGCAGGCCCAAAACAGCCATGCTGAGCAACCGTGGACTGAAACTTCTGAAACTGGGACTGAGATGTCATAGGAGCGGGGTTGATTCCTCAACTCAGGATATGCAGGGTCCTTGGCTTACGTGACAGAAAAGAATTTCAGCACATGCCAGTCAGAGACATAGAGTTTTATTTAGGAAAGAAATGCATATTCAAGAGAGGACGTGGGCCACCCCGCAAGGGAAAGAGAAGTGCCCTTCAGGATTGGAGGGCTTTTATTTATTTTTGTGTGTGTGTGGTACTGAGGATTGAACCCAGGAGTGTTCTACCTCTGAGCTACACCCCCAACCCTATTTTATTTTATTTTATTATTTTATTTTATTTTATTATTTTATTTATTTTATTTTATTTATTTATTTTATTTTATTATTTTATTTTATTTTATTTTATTATTTTTACGGTACTGGGGATTGAACCCAGGGGCGTTCTACCTCTGAGCTACACCCCCGGCCCTATTTTTTATACTTTATTTTGAAACCGGGTCTTGTGAAGTTGCGGAGGGCCTCACTAAGTAGCTGAGGCTGGCTTCGAACCCTAATCCTCCAGTCTCCGCCTCCCAAGTACTGGGATTACAAGCGTGCGCCACCATGCCTGGCCCTATTTTATTTATTTTGAAACAGGGTCTCACTAAGTTGCTGAGGCTGACCTCAAACCTGTGATACCCTTGTCTCAGCCTCCCAAGTACTGGGGTTACAGGCGTGCGCCACCACACCCAGCTAGGGCTGTTCTTTCATAGGGGACTTCCGTGAGGGGTGGGCAAATGGTGAGCATGTGAGTGGGTGAGCTGGCTTCCCTTGATTTACTGGATCTTTTAAGAATTTAGTCCTAGACTTCTCTTATCAGTCTCAAATACATTCTGTAGGCTAACAAAATATATGCACCAATTAACTGGATGTGTAGTGCTCTAAGATTTACTGGACCTTTTATTTACTGGGCCTTTTAGGAATTTAGGTCTGAAGGAAAACAGACCTTCAGGGTGAAGATGAGGGCCATTGTGGAGTTTTTCGACTTAAAGCAACAGTCTCCCTTTTCTTCCCAGTTTGTCTCCTTTCTACCTATTACTTATATTTCTCGTATCCTACCTCAAAAATAAGCCTTTCCTCATTAAAGTTGTTTATCTCCAGTATTTGTCACAGGCATGGAAAGCTAACACACTTGCAGAGGCTTTAGGGTCTGGTACTGGATGCCAGATTGGTTCCATTTGTCAGAGGTACTTGAGCAATGTGGAGGGTAAAAACCTAGAGGCCATTTCTCTCTCTCTCTCTCTCTCTCTCTCTCTCTCTCTCTCTCTCTTTTTCTCTCTCATACTACCAAATGTGAGCAAATGTGAGGGTTTTAGCATAAGTGCTCCAAGTGTTTGGCTTCCTGGGCACTGAGAGACATTTTGATGGGGGCAGCAGGAGTCAAGGGTCTATGGGCTGAGTAGCCCCAGTGGTGGCCTTATGGGCAGAACCTCCCTTTGGAGGGTCCACTCTGTGGTCAACCAGGAGTCACCCCTAGATGCTTAGCGAAGCACTTGTACCCTATAACCCAGCAATTCGATTTCTAGTTATAGACCTCACAGAAATGGTTAACATGTGCACCAGAATAGCAGTGTAATTCATGATAACCGCACACTGAAAACAGCCTAAATGAATGCATATACATATGGTATCGTCATATAATGGACTGCTATTCAACAAAGAAAGCCCTGCGCTACTCATAACAACCCAGAGGGATTTCACAGACATAATGATAAGTGAAAGAGACCAGACCAAAAGAATACATACTGTATGATTCTTTTTATGTAAATTTCAAAAACAGAAACAGGTTGAGTATCCCTTATCTGAAATGTTTGGGATCAGAATTGTTTCAGATTTCAGAGGTTTTTCAGATTTGGGAATGTTTGCATAGATCTCGGGGGTGAGCATTCCTAATCTGAAAATTCAAAATGCTCCAAAATCTTTTCAGAATTTGGACTTTCAGATTAAGGGATACTCAACCTATATAACTAATTGATGGTGTAAGAAATGAGGGTAAGGCTGGGCGTGGTGGCACACGCTTGTAATCCCAGTACTCGGGAGGCAGAGACCGGAGGATCTGGGTTCGCAGCCATCCTCAGCTACTTAGTGAGGCCCTCCACAACTTTGTGAGACCCAGTTTCAAAATAAAGAATAAAAAATAGGACTGGGGTGTAGCTCAGAGGTAAAACGCCCCTGGGTTCAATCCCCGGTACCGCAAAAAAAAAAAATAGAAAATAAATAAATAAATAAATAGAAATGAGGGTAGATAGTGATGGGCAGGAATCATAAAGGGGCTTCTGAGAGCCGGGCGTGGTGGCGTACGCTTGTAATCCCAGTACTTTGGGAGGCGGAGACCAGAGGATCCGGGTTCACGGCCAGCCTCAGCTCTCTGTCTCACTGTCTCTCTCTCTCTCTCTCCCTGTCTCTCTCTCTCTCTCTCTCTCTCTACTTAGTGAGGCCCTCCGCAACTTCACAAGACCCGGTTTCAAAATAAAGTATAAAAAAAAAAAATAGGGCCGGGGGCGTAGTGCGGAGGTAGAACGCCCCTGCGTTCAATCCCCGGTACCGCAAAAAAAAAAGGGGGGGGGCTTCTGAGATGCCAGTAGTGTTCTATTTTTTTCTCATTTGAGTGGTAGTTATAATTTGTCATAATTAATTTGGCTGTACACTTGCAAATTGTGTGTTTTTCGGTATGGATGTTATTCTTCAATTTGGAAAAATTATTTTTAAAAAATATTTCTAGTACGAAGACCCCCAAAATGCCTGCGGTGGGTCCTCCTGAGGACCCTCTGTTGTGTCCTTGACAACAGATTCAGTACAGTCTGGGCTGTTTCCAGGGATGTCTGTGCATGGGCCAACCAGGGATGCTGGCGGGAGAGGCTGGCCATGCCTCTCCCACCAGATCACCCAGTGTTTCCCGCCCTTTGCTCTCTGATTTAGCTCAACCTGGGGTAAGCAGAGTACAGCACATGGTGGGCTGAGACCCTGCAGCCACCCTGGAAACATGATTTCTATCAAGTGGGTTTTTGCTGAGCATTGAATGGGAGAGAAGTGGGGATTATAGACTGGAAGGAACTTGGAATACAGATACATTCTACTGCCAAGTAACAGTAGATATAAATGTTTTCACAATTAAGGGAGTTGGAAGAAGGGCTGGCATCCCCAAGGACGGTTAAGGAGCCCACCAGTTCACTGGGAGCCTGTCACAGGGAGGTGGGACAAGCCTGGGCAACATAGTGAGACCCTGTCTCAACAGAAAAAGAAAAAAAAAAAAGAATTCCCCCTGGAATCATCAGAGGGGATCATGATTACAAACTTAGTTTCTATTTTTCAAGCATTTTTCTGTACATGTATTAATATTCGGGAGAGACTCCTAAAGAAGCATTTTTAATGTTTTTTGTCTCTCTCTCCTTTGTTCTAAAGTTATTATTCTGCAAATAGTGGCTCTACATGTTCACACAAAACCAACTGGGGTTACTATTACAGAAAATGCCTCCATTCTTGAGAAATTCATGTGCTTACAGAGGTTGGTCGGTAGCAGTTATCATTTGTTTTGGGAAACCCGTTTCCTTAGATGATTGAGTCGATAGGGATCAAGTTGACATCTTAAGCGTTTGTTGGTCCCTCCCAGTTCTGCAAGGGTCAAGATGCCTATCATGCAGCATTAGGGTCCCAGGTGTTTAATCCCTTCCCTACCAAAAGCCTTCCCTTCCTCCCCTGGGAGTCCAGAGGGAGGGGCTCTGAATTTTCAGTCTCATCTGTGTCACTCAAGTGGCTCTGGGTGGCTGGTGTTCCATTGTAATTTTTGTACATCTACCTTCCCAACTGTACAACAGTTTCTCATGGTTGTGCTTGGAATCTGTGGTTCTCACATTGCTTAAGGAGCTTTGGAGAGTCCAGTGTAGACACAAGGAAGCTCGCACATGGGGGTTAGATCACCTGCCCAGGGCAACATGGCTTTTAGTGAGCTGGGTCCACTTAAAAGTGCTTTTTCAGCCGGGCGTGGTGGCGCACGCTTGTAATCCCAGTACTTTGGGAGGTGGAGACTGGAGGATCCGGGTTCGCGGCCAGCCTCAGCTCT
>PVJS01031201.1:0-23587 GCA_004027185.1 Glis glis | reverse complement strand
CCAAAGTTTGGCGATTGTGAATTGTGCAGCTATAAACATTGACACACATGCATTGGTCTGGTAGTTTGGTTTCTGGTCTTTTGGGTAGATGCCTAGAAGTGGTATTGCTGGGTCGTATGGTAGGTTCATTCCCATTCTTCTGAGGATCCTCCACACTGTTTTCCAAAGTGGTTGCACTAATTTGCACTCCCACCAGCAGCATTCCTTCCTTCCTTTCCTCTTTCAGACACTTACTTTGTGCCAGGCATTGTTAGAACTTTCCATACAATAACCCATCTACAATTAAATGTCACTTAATGAATATCCTTTGCCTGCACAGGGACTGTGTGGGAGCAGTCATATCTGGTGCCTCATTTAGTCATAGACTTTCACTTTTGTCTTCTACCTGTTCTTAGGTTTACTAAGATCCTTTGCTGGATGCACACAATCCTCTTAGAGCTCAGATTGTTCATCTCTTCAGGTTTTCCTTGATTACTCATATTTCAGATCCTTAACAAGTTAAACTTCCAATCAAAACAACAAAAACAGCAACAAAAACAACAGTAGATACCATCACCATTATAAAAAAGAAGTTAATTTCTTTCCCAGATAAGCTATTGTGTAAGGTGAGATATTATACATATTCTGACATTGTGGCCAGAGCCATAAAAAATGAAACATGTGGAATCTCAAGATTAAAGACAAAATTAGAATGAAAAATAGCTATTGAATGGTTCTGAGAGACTAGGAAAGGAATGCCAGCTATTAGGAAACTGAAATAGGAAATGAATGATTACCAAAGTATTGATGAGTATTTGTTAGGATAACACCAGAATTTCAAGACTACACAGACTTGGACAAATCATTAAGTTAGCAATGTCATGTAAGTATAGATGTTAAAATAAAAATTATTATTTTTCATATTTTACAAGTAAAATTATGTTTCTTGTTAAGAGAGGAACCTTATTTTATTTCTTAAAAAATATCTCCAGAGCCAGGTGTAGTGGGGCATGCTTGTAATTTCAGTAATTGGAAGGCTGGGTCAGGAGGATTGTAGGTTCGAGACCAGCCTCAGCAACTTAGTGAGACCCTGTTTCAAAATAAAAAGTAAAATTATATATGTGAATGTTAAATAAATAAATAAATAAATAAATAAAAAGTAAAAAATTGGGCTGGGGTGTAACTTGGAGGTAGAATGCCCCTGGATTCACTCCCCAGCACCACAAAGGAAAAAAAAAATCTCCAGCACCTAATATGTTCTTGACATGCTTCAGAAAGTCGAGAAATATTTATGAAATAACTAATGATTGAACTCATTTGCACAAACATTACTGATACATAGGATAGGATTAAAAGTCAGGAGAGATTAAAATTTAAATAATTATTCATTAGGTATCATCCCATATCTCAGTAGTTTACATTGTATAAGTAAAATACAAAGAATATTTCCTAACTACATTTATATATTCATAATTATATTCCCTCCATTCATTTAGTTCAAACCTCTCTGTGTTAGTGTTTGCCATATCCCTACTAAGATCCATGATTCTCAATGGTAGATTCACATCAGAGTAACTGTTAATTTCATAGAGTTGATGCAGACTTCTGCATTTTTAAAAAGGGTCATGGGTCATTCTTATGACTCCTTCCTATTAAGAACCCTGGGCTAACACATCTTTTCCTACCTCATGCACATGGCTGAGTCCTACTTTTTTTTTAGATTTAGCAGATGGTTAATATTCAATGTAATAAAAATTTTAGATTTTATTTGTTTTTGATGTTTATGAACAAACCCAGATGGACAATACCAGTCAGAATAGACATATTTGAGAGGCATAAAGTGCATTAAAATTTTAAATGAATGTTATCTGGTACTATAATTCAGGTAGATAGGGACAGATATTGTTCTTTTATTGCACATAAACTCTAGCATATTAATATAAAGTTGTTATGACCTAAGGAAAAATTTTCTGTTTTTTATTTAATTTTACAATATTAAATGTGGCATTCTAAAGTTAATATATTTTTAAAACTTGGAAATAAACTACTACATTTAAATAGTGAACTTTCACCAGGAGTGGTGGCACACGCTTGTAATCCCAGTACTTGGGAGGCTGAGACCAGAGGATCCGGGTTCGTGACCAACCTTGGCTACTTAGACCATCCGCAATTTAGTGAGACCATGTTTCAAAATAAAGAATAAAAAATAGGTCTGGGGTGTAGTCCGGAGGTAGAATGCCCCTGGGTTAAATCCTCAGTACTGAGAAAAAGAAAAAAATAGTGAACTTTAATTTTCAAGAGAAAATTATTTTAAATAAAACCAGTAATATTTTAAGAAGTCTTACTACTTCATAAATTAAAGTAATAAATGGTTTAATTAACTAGCTTTAAGTTCCTTTTTGGTAGAAAACAAAAAAATCAACTCATATTCAGAATCACCTATCAGTTTCAGCATGGTATTCAAACTTAAATGCTGACTTGATGATATAAAATGTATTTTTACTTTCTAGAACAATAAATAATATTAATTTTAGCTCATAGACAGTAACATTTCAACAAATTAAATAGTTATAATTGTGCTTCTGTCACTTAAGACAAAACCTCAAGGAAAGGGGATTATAAAATTAGATCATATTTTGCTAAAAAGGAAATAGAAGTGCTATTTCGGCAGAGACGTATTAATGAATATTCTTATCTCCTGGAAAGAAGCTTTAGTTTTGCATACTATTACAAAATTAAGCTCCTTGTTTTTTTTAGATGAAGACACTTTGCAAGTTTCATTTTTATTTTATAAAATGTTATAAATTAGTCATGAATGTCTTGAAACCAAGAAGAAAGTAGTTTCTCACTCATAGTCTAAGAGTGTGTAATTGGTTGGGAGGAAACTTACCACTTGAGGAGATAATGTACATACCAAAAGACAACTGAAAATTATCTGCGGCAGCAGGACACAGTATTGTGGCAGAATCTAAGTGTTGAGGAAATCAACATAAAAGAGGAATTTTCTCCAGAGGAAAAAATACTTTTCTAAGCCTCAAAAGAAGATACACATTTCACTCTCCATTCTTTGAATCCAATGCATTATCCTTTACAAAAGACAGGGGGCAAACTGACACTTATTGACACTGTTGAATCTGACCAAAGTTTTATTTAAGACTGGTGAAGTGGATGTAAAAGTCAGGAGCTAAATTTATCTCAATGCTCATTCCAAGAAGAAATAGATGCCCAGGACATGTGCACTTATGAAACTGGATAAAATAGAGAACTACATAAGAATACTGATGGTCACCTTTCTTTGTCATGGAGAGTCTTCATTTTGACGATTTTATATACTCAACACACAAGTGGGGACAAGTGGGAAATTTACCTGTGGACACCTAGATGTAGAGGACATTTGTTATTAAAGTCTACATTTATTTATTTCCTATAGTCACAAAACATTTGGAGGAAAGTTAAAAACACATATCATAAAATAATGGAAAATCAAATTAAGAAAAAAATATCATAACCAAGAAGTCATATGTAGTCCCATAGGTCTATGGGACTACAACAAAATTTGTTCAATCTGTTTGGACAAAAATAATTACTTAAACCTCAAATTTAGCTGTGAACTTCCAGAAGGCCAAAGTGAAAAGGGAGAAATGACCACTATTATGAGTCTTCTGATAAGAAAAGAAGATGCAACAACTTAGAGAGACCCTGTTTCAAAATAAAGAATAAAAAAATAGGACTGGGGGTGTAGCTCGTAGGTAGAATGCCCCTGGGTTCAATCCCCAGTACTGCAAAAAATAAAAATAAAAAATAAAAAAGGGGGCTGAGGGTGTAGCTCAGAGGTACAAGACTCCCGGTTCAATCCCCAGTACCAAAAGAAAGAAAGAGAGAAGGAAGGTAGGAAGGAAGGAAGAGGAAGGAAGGAAGGAAGGAAGGAAGGAAGGAAGGAGAAGGAAGGAAGGAAGGAAGGAAGGAAGGAAGGAAGGAAGGAAGGAAGGAAGGAAGGAAAAAGAAGGAAGGAAGGAAGGAAGGAAAAAGAAGAAAGGAAGGAAGGAAGGAAAAAGAAGAAAGGAAGGAAGGAAGGAAGGAAAAAGAAGGAAGGAAGGAAGGAAGGAAGGAAGGAAGGAAGGAAGGAAGGAAGGAAGGAAGCAGCCAAGAGTGGTGGCTCACAGCTAAAAACCCAGTACTTGGAAAGCTGACACAAGAGGGTCGCAGGTTCAAGGCCAGCCTCAGCAACTTAGCAAGACCTTCAGCAACTTAGTGAGACCTTGTTTCAAAATAAAATAGGGCTGAGAGTGTAGCTCAGAGATAGAAGACCCCTGGGTTTGATCCCCAATATGAAAGAGAAAGAAGGGAGGGAGGGGGGAAGGGCAGGGGAGGAAGGACACCAAATATAGGAAGGGAAGATTTTCCTAGAACTGAATTCCAAATGAATTTTTTCATGTTTAGAGGGCATTTTGTGATGTCACATGTGCAACTGTTAATAGCATTCTTATGGGGTAAAAAATTCCAAATGTCAGCTTTCTATAATTTCTATAAAAGCTAAAACCATGCTAAAATGAAATTCTTCGAAGGCAGTACTACAAGAGGCTATAATAGCATGACCAAAATGCGGAACACTTTATGGACAATCATGAGCAGAAAATGGTCTCTAGATCTTTGTTTGAACCTAGAAAAAGTTAAAAATAATTTTTTCTTGTTCATTTTTAAGTAGAATTTTGAGTTTTACATTGAATTGAAATTGTAGCAAATATTGCAATTTCTTGTACACAGAAAATGTTGGCCTTTAAAAACAATTCCTAAATTGTCCTTTTACATGTATTCAGCAGAATCTACCTGTATTAGGTTTTCCACAGAAACAGGGCCATTAAGAGATTATAGGTATATAATTAAATGTGCTTTATTAATAATATATAAATAAGTCCTATATGATAATTTATTATAACATATATACATATGTATGAATAAGAGGTGATTTATTATGGGAGTTAGCTCACATGATTGTGGCCTGCTATCTGCAGAACAGCTAGAGAACCGGGAAAGCTAGTGGTGTAATTCAGTCTGAGCCCAAAGGCCCTGAGAACCAGGAAAGCTAACAACGTAAGTACAGTCTGCCATGCTTTGAATGTCTGTGTCCCTTCCAAAACTCATGTTGAAACTTCTTAGTTCCTGAAGCAACAGTAATAGGAGGTGTGGTCTTTGGGAGGTAAATATGTTCTTAAGTCATGAGGGCTCTGTCCTCAGGAATGGATTAGTGCTCTTAGAAAAGGGCTTCAGGGAACTAGGTAGACACCTTTTCCCTCTTGCCCTTCACCATGTGAGGTTACAGCAACAGGGCACCATCTTGGAGGTAGATGCTGGGCCCTCCCAAGACATCAAGCCTACTGGTGCTTTGATCTTGGACTTCCTAGTCTTGAGAACTGTGAGGAATAAGTTTTTGCTATTTATTAATTACCCAGACTCAGGAATTTTACTAGACTAGCACAACTAAGCTGAGACATGGTTGAAGTCCAAAGACTCTAAGATCAGAGTGGGGGTGTGGGAGAGGGTTCTAGTCTAAGTCCAAGGTTCTGAAGGCCTAACAACCACGAGCTCTAATGTCCAAAGGCAGGAGAAGATCAATGCTCTAGCTCAACAAGAGAGAGGATTCATCCTCCCTCCACCTTTTGATTCTATCCAGGCCCTCGCCAGCTTGGTTGATGCCCACCCACATTGATGAGAGCAGATTTTCTTTACTCAGTTTTACTGCTTCAAATAATGTCTTCTGGAAACACCTTTATTGACAAATCCAGAAATAATGTTTTCCTAGCTCTCTGATCATCCCATAGCTCAGTCAAGCATACTACCAACACAGGAATATGAGACCCATTATCACAAACAATATAAACTCTTTATTTATGCAAACAATAGAAACTCTTTTATGACAGAATACACCACTCCTTTTTTATTATTGAAATTGAAATTCTATTCTACTTCTCTCACAGAATTTAATCCTAATGCAAAATGCCCTCCTAAAACTTTCTAATGACCACTAAAGTCTATTTCTCTGCAACAAAACACATATATAATTTAATTTAATTTAAAATTCCTTTCACCAAAAGCTTTATGTGTTGAAACTTTCTACCCAATTGAGATGTTAATAATAACTAAAAGATAATGTATCGAATACATATATAGGTTCAAATGTTTATGAATAAGTATAAAAAACAAAGACCCTTAAATGGGGACTTTTTCCAATTATTTTAAGGTGAGTGAAGGATATACTGAATGGATGAGAGAAGGTCAAGATACTCTTACACAGACCAAATTTAGGGAGAAACATTATACATAGGAATTACGGATCTGCAAATTGATTCCTTTAAATCTTTCTACACATAGTATTTTTTGGGAAAAATTATATATAACAGTTTGTAAATGTCTGTATTTCACACTTTTTAGTAATGGCACATAATCAAATGGGGCCAGAAACCCTGCAGCTCACACATCTTGCCCTGTGCTAGTGGCTTAGGGGATTCTGACTGCAGGCACATGTGTAGGCATAGTAAGAGCTTAGTTGGATTTCTTTCTGGAATCCTGAAATAATAATCTTCAGAAAATTTTAATGATGCACTTAATGTGGTTTACAAATACCAAATTTAGAGATGACATAGTTACTAGTAAGTTTCTTTAATCATGTAAAAGTGAGTTTTTTTTAATTGCATGTCTTTTATTATTAAGAATGAAAGAAAGGACTTGCTCTTTTGGATCAATCTATGGCTTTGCAGGAGGACATCATCATAGCCAAATTGAGCTCCAGGACAAACTTGGAAAATTACTAAGCTCTTGTAATGGAAAGACGTTCAAACAATCCTTTATAAGAACCACCTTTTTAAAAAAATAAAGTTAATAGTAATTTGACTCTAAGATTTGGTTTCTGTGTAGTTTTTCTTTCTCTCTGATCCCTCGCCAGTACACAGAAGGCACAGTCAGGCCATACCAAAGCAAAACCATGACCCAAAAAAGGTTTTCTTAAAATCCAGAGAGCTTCAGATTAATCCAACTTACAGGTCTCTGAATGCTTTTGCCTAGTCCAAAGTAGTTCCAACTTCATGTCATTGAATGCATAGCTTAGAATCCAGCAACAAAATCAATCAAGGAGATTTGTTGTGCTCTTTCTCTTTCTAGATCCTTCCTTTCTAATGCATTGCCCACCAAAGTTAAGTCAGATCAACCTCACTGAACTCTGATCTCTGACTCTCCAATTTTGTGTGCCTGCTCTGCTCTGCTTAGATTCTCCTTTTCTGTGTCATACCTTTTGGCAAAAAGCTTCAGTGATAATAAGATTCATCTTACTTGTGTTTCTTCTGTTAGTGTTCAAAGTCCTATGTTGTCTGCTGTCTAATGTCTGGACATAGCTATCTCAAATATGTTTCTAATGGAATGGCAAGTCTGGTATTCCTTACTCCAATCATGGTCTGCCCATCAAATTAAATAACAAAACTTTTGTTTGTGTTTTGCCTATCTTTACTTTTTAAAAAATTCATCTTTCTAGCAATTTATTTTTATTACGCTTTAAAAGGATATCAGTCTGTGACAGAAGGGAAATAAAAAGAACTTATTTTAGCCACAGTACTTTAAACTTTTATGTACATACAAATCACTTGGGGATGTTGTTAAAATTCAGATTCTGATTCAGCAGTTCTGAGATGCCAAAAAAATCCAGGTGATGTCATTGCTGCCAGTCTAAGGACTATATTTTTTACAGCAAATTCTCTATGCAGCAGTAGCATCAACATTTGGATTTAGACCCATACTAAGCATCGACTACCAGCAAGGTAGTGGAGGAGATGGTCTTAAAAGGGGGCTTGGGAAGAGATGACTCAGGAAATTCATGTCCTACCTTTACCTGCCTATGCCAAGGAGTCCAGCTAAAGGCTGTACTGTGGATGATCGCTGGTGGTATATAAAACCCCGCTAGAGTTAGAGATTGCACTTTTAAGTACTAAAAGTGATAGGATTGCCCAAAATAGCATCAAAGGACAGGAAGATTACACAGAATACAACTGAAAGCGGTTATTACAGAAAAAAGCTATTTCCTATGCATATGTCTCAATATTAAGACTATTCAACAAAGTAGTTATGTATATACAACATTTGCCTTGAGAAAAGATTTCAACCTCATTTCAAAGGTTTTATAGAAATGAAATCAAATCATTCGTAAAATGATTTTAAATTTTACCATAAAGTTGTGTTTTCACAATTAAAGATCAAAACATTCTCTTTAGACCAAAATATGCATGCACGCATATGCACCCGCACATGTACAGGCACACACACACTATTCTTATAGTAGGGCCAAGGCACCGTTTTTATGATGGTGTCTCTTGACATCCACTCAAGTTTGGTCACTTTATTTCTAATGTTTTTACTCTCTTGAGTGCAAACTTGTTAATGTTGCAAGTTATTGGGATATGTAGGCAAAATCTAGGTAATAGAAAACATACACTGAAAGGCTGATTAACTCTAAAGAGAAAAGTTATTTTGTGATACTGCATAGGCAATAGGATTGGATGATTTTTGTAGATGCATAAATTGAATTGCAATTATTGCCAAAGGCAAGCCACTGCCATTAGAAAGCACATCAAAAAACATAGGCAAACCAAACGCTGCCACTGCTTTTAATGGGTGTGTCAATTGTACATGGAGATGTTGCTGAAAAATAACTTGATGAGACTCTTTCTGCTGTGCTTCAGAAACGGGAACTATTATGATATTTATTCCATTGACTTAGAGAATAGTGCATGTTTCTGAAGGTTAAGTGAGCCAATGCATGAAAACTTACAGGAAGTACATGTACACACACACACACACACACACACACACACACACACAAAGCTGATGTGTTGCCTAGCCTTCTGATATTAAAAATAGAATATTGTCCACTGCCTTCAATAGGAAAAGTATGCCACAATGGAGCCCACCATTCTGTATAATTGAGTTGCACCAATAAACAACAAAACCCAAAACAAACTTCCCTAGGAGAATTTGGATTCTTTTTTATAATTCTGACATTCTAAGTGCCTTTTCAACTTTGTTATGTGAAAATTAGAAAAAAATAACTAAAGTCTTGGTCAGAAGAATCTACTCCTGCTCTTTGACTCAAGTGCAGTTCCTCCACCCCATGAGGATGTTCTAATTACTTCAACATAAAATAATCTATTTCTCCATCATTTTAACTTATTAGCCTCTTATCTCTATCACTCGTCATTTAAACTCTGCTTAGCATTCGTGATTATTTTTCTCTGTGTTTCTTTCTTAAGTAGTTCTTCCAGAGCAAGAAATATGTCATTTGGGGGTGTTTGAGAGCACTTTTCATTAAATACATACAGAAAGTATTCAATAATAACCTACCATTTTTTGAGCTGTAAGTACATGGCAGATACTGCTCTATTAAATATTATCTAATATTTCAATCAGTTCTTATGGTAACTCTGTGAGGTAGCTATTTTCTCCATTTTTTAGATGAGGAAACAGATTCTGTGAGGTTAAATGACTTCCTAAACTCATGCACTGAATTAGAATTCAGGTCTTACTCCAAAATTTGTCCCTGTTAGAGCCAGCCTTTCTGGGAGAGACTATACGTGTTATCCATTAAGTCAGGAGATCAGATCTGGGTCCAGTCTGCCTCCAAATAGCTCACTGATTTCACATTAGCTGCTTTATCAACTTTAGTTTCCCTTGCTGTAAGGTAAGTATAAATCCATAAAGCCAACACATGTGTACCTGAGAGCTAATATTTGTTGAGAATCTGTTTTTTGAAATTTTTTAAAAATATGGAACACTTCATGAATTTTTGTGTCATCCTTGCACAGGGGCCAAGCTAATCTCTGTAACAATCCAATTTTCAAACATGTGCTGCGGAAGAGCACACCACTGAGTACCTTTTATGTATCACAAACCATACTGGTCAACTTACATACATTTATCTCACTAATTCTTCCAATGCCCTTAAAATCCATATCTTATTATACTTGTTTTATTGTTGATTTAAGCAAGATCCAAAGAAGTTAAGTAAATTGTCCAAAGATATTTAGCCTGAAAATTATGGAGTCTGGATTTGAAGCTAAGTATATATAACCCTAAAATTATTGGCTTTCAACTTGAACATATCAACAACAGGAGAAAAATATGCTATTTTGGTTAATATTGACGTAGATAATCAATTTTCTATTTGGAGTGAAATGATGGGCATCATTAATCCCCTATATTCCATTCTCTATTAGGGCTTAGATTAATCTCACTTTTCAAAGTATTCTCCCTACTGGGAATGTGTAGTTTAAGGTGGGAGTTAATCATGCCAAAGAAGTAGTAATAAGAAAGATGCAAATTTACCAACATATCTGTCTCTAGGTACAATTGTAATTTTTATTGCCTTCAAGATTCAGCAAAATGTAGACAATATTGCACATATCTACTTCAGGCAAATATAATAAATATTTCTTTGAAATCATTGAAAGTTTTTAGTTTTCCAGGTTATAGTTAATATTAATAGCAATTTTTACATATAGTAACATGTTTAGTATGTCCTCCCAAACGCATGTAATAAAGCAATCACTCCTTGATTCTATTACTACCCTCTGTACGTGCCCTTTATTTTTCATACTAATTATGTAGGAATAGAGTTTTGTATTGTTCTTCTTTATCTATTTTACTTGCCCTAACCTGGCATGTGACCTGCTTTTGTTGTTGTTCTCATTTCATCTGAATTCAGCATAATGAGCTGCATTTATGCTACTGTTAAAATAGTGTAGACTCAGAAAACCAATTTCCTGTTTAGGGGAAAGAATGAACAAAACCATAACTATTTATCCCAGGATGTGTCCCAGTGCAATTTTCACCTTAAATTAAACCTTCAAAATCTGCTAACAGTGCCAGAAACTTTTTGGCTTAATATTATACAGGAGCTAAGATTATTTTCTCTTTTTGTAAAGTAAGGTCACAAACCAGCTAATTACCAGGAAGTTACTGTTGTTTGACTTTAGGTGAGTATGCTTTATTTAGCATTAAGGTGGTACTACATAAGAGCCCTCTTAAAAAATGTATATACAAAGGCTTTTTTTCTCTATCATATGAAGGTCATCCTAGTTGCTAATGTAACTTCATTGGAAAGCTCTTTTGTGCGACGGATAAATAGGGGGTGTGCTTATTTCAATTTTTCCCTAGGTCCTGACAGCAAATTTCTCCTCAAGGTGAAATTAAACATGAAAAGTTAAGAACTGAAGCAAAACTGTCCTCCACATTATGAAATCTAAGTAATTTCTCGACTATATTTTGCCAATGAATATATAGCCCCAGGGTCCACTCAATAACTCCATGGCAGTAGATCTGAAGTAGTACATGAAATAATCTGAATAGTGCACAATTCTTAAGGACCATCAAAAGGCCAAGTCCTGAGTTCTTTTGCCAAACATGTTGAGAAAACACTTTTGATAGCTGGGAGTGAAATAGCTCCTGCCATACTAGTTAAATTCAGAAAATTGCTGAGTGCAAATTCTTCTTAGATTGACATTCCAATGCCTGCATGAGCCAAGCCTGACCATGAGCAATATTTTGACCATAATTTATCTATTGTGAAAGGGATACACAGTGAATTTTATGAAACACAGTTCATTCTGTTCTACTGCTTCCAGACACATGGACAAATGGCCCTTGACTTAGGTTGACTCAACGATTTTCTGACTTTACAGTAGTGTGAAAGCAATATGCGTTCGGTAGAAACTGTACTTCATATTTTGAGTTTTGGCCTTTGCTCAGACAAGTGATATGAGATATCTCTTGTGATGCTGGGCAGTGTCCACAAGCCACAGCTCCCAGTCAGTCACATGATTAGAAGAGAAAACACCTGATATTCTATAGTATACTATGTTGCTAAACCATGAAGCTTCCTAGGCTAAGTGTAATAAATGCATCTTGGACTTCTGATATTTTCATCTTATGATGAGTTTATTGGTACATAACACAATAACCTGAGGAGCATCTGTATTTTACTCTTAGAATATGTCAACATTAACTGGTCTCCTACAGTTCTGTATCACCTTTCCTGAACATTAAGATAGGACTACAGGATATGAAATTCTGGATATCACACAGTGGGTTGAATTTGCAATCTTCTAGCAAGCTGTTCACTAAATTGATACAACTCTATTGCCTATAGATAAAATTATACATTTTTATTCATTCTTTAAAGCATGAGAGATTCAATCTCTACCAAGGGTTAAGCTTAGTAAACAATGTTCAAACTAAAGTACTTGAGGGAGGGATACATATCTTGAATTAATATAGCTGATCCTATAAAGAGGACTCTTGGCAATTGCATTGATTTCATTTTACTGAGAGTGATTTTGAGACATTAAAAAGTAATTGAATATTTTACTCCCTTTACACACTCTGAGACATCTAAAAAGGACAAGGATATTTAGGAAGTATGGTACATAAAATAATACATACTCTGTAGCCACAGTTGAATACTTCTCTACATTTTCATTCTGCTGTCTTTGCAGAAAATACATCAGCAATCAAAATATGCATTTTTGAGTTCTGCTTCTCTCTCTCTCCCTCGCTTTCTCTCTCTCGCTCTCGCTCTCGCTCTCTCTCACGCTCTCTCATCTCTTTCTCATTTTATAAAGAGATCATATGTGGAAGCTAGATAGAAATTGGGAAACAAAGGAGACCTCAAATAAAGGAATAGATACTCCAAAGGAGTTATAGAAGGGGTTAGGGGAGAGAAGAAGGAGGATAGAGACATAATGAAGTTAACAATTTAAATAATGCTATGTACATATGTGAAATTATCAATACTAATCTCAATGATATGTATGGGGAAGGGAAAAGACTGGAGTGGGAAGAAAACACACCAAGTATTGTATGAATGTATATTCCTATCACACTATACCTCATTATGATGTATAATTACAATTCACCAATAAAAGTATATTTTTTAAAAAAATTATTAGCACCAGTTAGCAAATTTTGTGTATTGCATTCTGGGGGAATAAATTTCTGTGGTCAATATATTTCCTATTATGTTGATAGCTATTTTCATTGTTTACTCCAGAAAATTAATTTCTTCAAGACTGTCTCTGTTTCATTAAGTTATTTAAAAAATAAAAATTAGTAACCTCAAATTTAAAAAAATTTGTGTTTAATATGCATATTCTGATTTCTTTATTGAAGACAGTTGCTTGGACAACCATTGCTGATCAACTAGTTTTTCTGGAAACTTGGACTTTAGCAGAGAGGACAGAAGTCTCTTTTCCCTGGTATTAGACTTAATCATGGTCACTATTTGCAATTCACAGTTTGGACTTCCAGTGCAATAGCACCTGAGAGATGATATCTGTAATACACACACACACACACACACACACACACACACACACATACACCATGAGTTTACCAAGGCAAATGAGTAGTGCCAGAGCAGTTGGGTCAGAAGCAGGTTCTATCTTAGCCATAAACGTCCCTAAGATCATAGCAAAGAAGACTATTTATCTTCCATTCATTCGTTTATTCATTTGTTCATTTAACAAAAACCTAGTGTCTTCTCTGTGCTACACATTGTTCTATATCATTGTATCTGCTACACTGCAGATACAGTGATGAAAGACAACGCACCTGTATTCTAGTGAGGGACACATGCAATAAATTAATAAAAACAAGTAACGCGACTTCAGGTAGAAGCAAATCCTACCTGCAAAGCAGAGGCATGGTCAAGACAGTCCCCTAGGAGAGGCGACATGTGGACAGTTATGGGCAAAATGAAGGAGCCAGACAGATAAGGATGCGGGATAAGGACATTCTAGTATCAAGAGACATCACGTATAAAGAGTTAAGAGAAAGATTTGCTTTGTATGTCTGAGGACCAGCGAGAGGAAAGGTTTGAACACAGTGGCTGAGGTGCAAAGACCAGAGAGGGTGCGACATCACAGAACAAGAGCAATGAGAATGTTCAGAGGGTCTTTTAACATTCCAGGAGGAATAACGTGGCTTAGACCATGGTGGTAGTCATGGATACAATAAAAAAAATGGTTCCAATTCAGAAAATTTTTAAAGCAGAACCAAAGCATGAGGAGGAAAGGAAAAATATGAGTGACATTAACAGAGCATGGGTAAGGCTCTTTCGTTTTCAGAGGACATCAATAACTGTATTTCATCCATGCTAAGTTGAGAAGCTTATTCAGTGTTAAAGTAGAGATGACAAGTAAGTCTTGGCTAGTTGTGTCTGGAGTTCTGGAGGAAGTTTGAGGCCAGGGATATAAATTTAGGAGTCATCTGCCTGCTCATGGTAGGTAGCTCTATGTGACCGGATATGATCATCAAGGGAGACAGTGAGATGGAGAGAAGAGGTCTGGGAACTGTGACCAGACATGCTAAAATTGGAAGCCTGGAATAGGAAGAAATCATTAAGGGGATTTTGTATTGTGGGGATTTGATGTATAATCAAGCCAATGAATAATCATCTCATATAGTGTATCAGAAAGCTATTTTACCTAATATCTGAACTTTTAAGTATTCTGTATGGAGCAAAAGACTAGTCTGTAATGTCTAATTAAAGCAATTATAGAAGCAAGAGACTTTCCAAAGCAGATAGAGTGAATGACAGAAGATACACAATCAAAAGAATCCTCCTTCCTCACCTCCCTCAAATTAAAGATTTAGATTTACTTTTCACCATAGCCCATAGCTGACAATTAATTCCAGAGTAATATTAATTTGAAACTTGTATATATAGAAAAATATTTAAGCTAAGTCATAAGAGAACTGAATATATGTTTAATTCCTACTTTGAGGAATTCTGAATACATTCTTGCATTTTGTTTTAAACCAAAGCAAAAGAATTCCTTTAAGGCATTGTAATAGATTGCATCTAAAATCCTATTTCTGATGTTCACAGTAGGCAAAAGCAGTCAACCTACTCCTTTTTTAGGATAATGTCTTAACGGAGCTTTTTCTTCTTCAAGGGTACTAAACATTGCAAGTGCTCCAAGCAAATTGTGTAAAGAGACATATCCCTTTCTTGGGGTCCTTTGATAAAACTGATTTAAGAACAGGGGAGAGAACATTTTAAAAATATGAAAGAAATGTCATTATATTAGATGGAGTTACTTTCTTATTTTAATATTAATGTGCTTTTATTGGTGCATCATAGTCTAACATCATAATGTAGATCATGTTGACAATGGCATACATGCATTCAGCATTTGGTGCCCCCCTCCTCCCCATTTCCCCCCTTCCCAATACAGAGTAGTGAGGTTGACATTGGTATGTTCACATATGTACACATAGTCTATGGTAGAATTTCTATTGATGAACCTCAGTTTTCCCCCTCCCCTTCCCTTAGACCACCTCCCTGGCTCCACTGAGGTTTCTCCTCCATTATTTAGAGTCCCTCTGATATCCGTATACTCCCTAGCTTGCACATATTAGAAAAAAACATGTGTCCCTTCACTTCAGAGTTACTTTCTTACCACTGAGTTTGCCCTTCATTTATCTAAGGATTGTGTATAAGAGTTGAGAAAGCTGACATAGCTCTCTGTTTTTTAATTCTTTGTTTATGAGCTGGTATAATCAAACAAGAATGTACATAACATGAGGAGTAGTAAACAACTATTGCTTTGTTATCACAGTTTATAAAATTACAAAATTTCTCAGGGGGTTGGTATCATTATTTGGTACAGAGCATTTTCTTGTTAATTAAAATCAGATTGACTTTCAGAGATTCAGTAAGCATATTTTAATTATTTTCTCAACAGTGTCTAGGACCAAATGAATGAGAAGGTATTGTAAGTTTCTCTCCTATTTGCTTTGAATTCATTTTAAAGATTTTTAAGTCCAAACATCTTTTAACCTATATTGAGTTAACTAGCCTTATTTCACTTATCTATTTGTGGCCAGCATATTCCTAGCAGTTAATGATGATGTTACTAATACAGTATTCTATAGAGATGCTAGATTTGAAGCATGGCTGTCTTTGGTAGACAAAGAGAAAGAGAACCAGTTACAATGTGGCTCATCTTCATTCTTGAGAATGGGAAATATATTTGTATCCTTCTCAGGAACTCATAGAAGATAAGAGAGTACAAAATTACTGTAAGAATCCCTCAAAACTTGTGCTAAGTTTTATATCTTGAAGCTAGTTTTGAGACACATCTTTGATACCTAGGAAAACTCCACTCATCTATTTGTTCTATAGCATTTTCTGTTCCATAAATGTTGAAATATCAGATTAAGTATTAGTATTATTATTATGAAGGATAACACAGATGAAAAAAAACAGACCATATACAGACCTTGTATGATACTCCACTTGCTTCCACAGTTAACCAATGAATGCCTTTCTCAATTTTGTTTTACAATGGGGAATTTCATTACTTAAGATAATACTGTTATAATGGATCAACTGGAAAATCTCAAATAGGTGTTTATTTGTCTCACATAAAACTCCAAATGGAATGTTCATGATTGGCAGACAGCTTCTATATTTAAGTGTCCAACCTCCTCCCATCTTGGAGCTCTGTCCTCCTTTAAATCAATGGATTCCCTCTTGAATAGTGTTCATGGACATGTAAATAGAAGGCAAAGAAGGTTCACTCCTTATCAATTCAACTTGAAAACATTACACATTATTTTTGCCTCTACCATAGCTAGGAACCAGCCACATGGTTCCAGTGAGATGCCAAGGGGACTCAGAAATGTAATCCATCATTTGGCTTTCCCTTGCAACAAATCTACACCATGGAAAGAAATATGGAATCCAGGAAGGTAACTCTAAAGGAGAACCAGAGATTCCAGCATCCTTGGCATATATTGAAGTGGTTTTCCATTCAGAGTTAATTTGTTAGGTCATTACCTTGAAAAATTATGTACATATGTGTGTATAAATATATCTGTATATATAAAACAATATTATAAGAAGAATGTCCAGGCAAGAAAGTATTTTTAAAAGAAATATGTTTTTGAAAATAATCTTTTTTCTTTTTTTTGAGGGTATTTAATTTTCGAGCCAGTGCAGCATTGATTTCCAAATGATTTAAACCATATGAATGACCAGGAGAAGACCAAAGTCTCATCAATCAATAGATAGTATCTTGTGAATTGCGGTTTTAATTGATTTGGGGGAAATATTCTTTTCTGTACACTTAATTCTTAGTTCCTACGTGAAATTCTGGCATCTATGTGAAACTTACTCCATTGATCTTGAAACTGCTCAAGAGGCAGAGAATAAAATACAATATAAGTATTCCTGTACAATAAGGATTGCTCTCTTTGAAGGTTTAGCTTAGGAGAAGTGGGATCATGGGACCTAGGATGGAGGCAATCTGATGAACCTGATAGGAGGCTGGAGAGGAAGGATGATGACTGACAACCTTCACCTACGTTCTAATTGTGTTGAGTATTGGCTTTAAGCGGGGCTGATTGATTTGGAATATAATAAGCCATTATCAGTTAATAAAGAGAAACTACTATCTTATTCCTTCAAGATATATTTCCTAAGTGCCTAGTATTTGCAGACATTTTGCTAAAAGCTGGAATAATAAAGAAACAGATAGTGGCTTCTGTTTTGAGGAGTTTATTATTTTAAATTGAATTCATTTTATTAAATATGAATCAATAACAATGATAAATAATAGTGAAAATGGACCAATAATATTGGTAGTTTAAGTTTCATTTGAAATATTCTGAGCCGGGCATGGTGGCGCACGCTTGTAATCCCAATACTTGGGACGCTGAGACCAGAGGATCCGGGTTCACGGCCAGCCTCAGCTACTTAGTGAGGCCCTCTGCAACTCAGTGAGACCCTGTTTTAAGATAAAGAATAAGAAATAGGGTTGGGGGTGTAGTTCGGAGGTAAAACGCCCCTGGGTTTAATTCCCAGTACCACAAAAAAAAGAAATATTCTGGCTTCCAGTTATATATCTTAACTTACATGTGTAATATTTATATATTATTAATTGATATATTTATATGTAGCTAAAAATAGGATGAAAGGCAACCTTGGGCCCAGAATTATACATAACAAGTACTCAATCAATAATACTGGATATATCAATAAATTAGTCCTGGGTGACAAATCAGGAGGTTCCAGTCCTAATTGCAATTCTGCCAGTGACTGCCTGTATGATTTAACAAGTAACTCCCTATTTCAGGTTCCTGTTATATAAAATTGGATAAAAATACCCGTGCTGTCCACCTTATGGTATATTCCTTGTATAGGAAAATGATAGCAGACATGTAAAAGCTGTGAATACTATAATAGCCAATAAACAGTCCAAATTGAGTACATTCATATTTGACCAAGGTATTTCCATACTTTCTTTTAGAAATAAGCTTTCCGAATGGCACGTTTCAGGGAAATGAAAATCGTTTTATTTTAGAAAATGGAATTATAGTAACATCAGACAAGTATATTTTGTGAAAACTCTTAGAACTTAGCACCTCACAGAAATGTCGCCTAAAAAAAGTGGCTTGGGGTCCTGGAAAGATCTGAGTGGGTCAGATGGTACCTCTTCTCCAATTCTTTCCTATTCATGGGCAGATGCTTCCCAAGAAAGTCCTTGGTCCATCCCTTTTCAACCTGGAATGCATAGGAGCATGAGGACAATGGCACAACAGTCTAAGAAAGAGGAAAAGATTTAGATGAAAGAGGCATGTTTTATTCAAAGTTCAATATCCATTTATTTTGAGGCAAGAGATGTCTGTGTTGTGACTCATGCATGCTGTGAAAGAGAGCCAAGTGTCTTGATAACTAATGTTAGTGAGGAAAGATTCACCAAGAGGGGGCAGAAGCTCATGAAATGCTAATCGTCGAATTCAAGAGTAGGAATCAATTTTAGATTCTCATGGTTTTGGAACATATCGAAGGCCTTAATATTTTGGTAGATAAAAAAGAAATCTATATATTCTCCAGGCAATAATAAACACTTCTCTTTACTCCAGTTAATTTCTGAGGTTTTCTTTTCTTTTTTACTGCCTTGGCTTTCCCATTTAGTTTTTGTCTTCATGCTGCTGCTTCATCTTCCAAACTTATAGACTAAACATTCAATTCCTTTATCTTAAAAAAAAGGGTTGTATATGGACTCTTTTTATGCTAAGTGCTAAAAAAAGAAAGAAAGAAAAAGAAAACATAAACTTTAAACCAGAAGGACAATACTTCATTCAAACCCCATTCTTTAGCCACATGTGGTGGCACATGCCTATAATCCCAGTACTAGGGAGGATGACACAGGGGTTCTCAGGTTTGAGGCCAGCCTCAGCAACTTAGGAAACCCTCAGCTACTTTGTGAGATCCTGTTTCAAAATAAATAAAAAAGGGCTGGCTGTATAGCTCGGAGGTAGAATGCCCCTGGGTTCAATCCTCAGTACCAAAAACAAACAAACAAAAAAACAAACCCATCCTTTAATGAATGATTTTCCAGAGTACATAAAGGGACAGTGTATTTCCCCTGGCCATGGAAGGTAATGATGAATGGTATGTCCTGAGTGTTAATGGAAGAGCTATTTTATGAAGTTTAAAGAACAAATACTTGGGCTTCATGATGGACTGCATGCTAGCAGGGGTACAAGGCAGTTTAGTTGGATGACAGAGGATCAAATTAATCTTGCAAATGACAAAGTCAGACACTGGGGACCTCCACTGTGACACTTCTTGGAGGGAAGGCTTAGCAAGAAGCCAGTCTTGCATAACCATAAAAGCCAAGCTCTTTCAGAGAATAAATTGCCAGAGATGACTTCATTTTATGTGAGATTAGTTCTTTGAAAAATTATTTTAGAACTCTTTCTTGACTAGCAATATCAATTCAGCTAATAGGACATATTTTTTTTACATCAGGATAGCAATGACTTCAAAAGAAGAGGTGAGTGGGACTCAAAAGGAGCAATCACAGACAACAAGCATAGAATAATTTCAGTAACTTTTGTACTGGAGTACAAAAATGAGTTAAGAAAACCATAGCCTACTTCAATTTGTAATTCAAGTCCATAAAATAATTCAACTTCAACAGAACAAGGCAAATTTATATTTACTGGGAAATGTCTAAGGTACTTACATAAAGTCAAAAAGAAAAGTAAAGGAAAATGTGTCTAATAATTAATAAAACTATTGTTGATTCAAATAATACTGTTGAATGGAACCTTTTCAACATCTTTGTTGTATGTGATACTGGGGATTGAATGAAGGAGCATTCTGATACCCCCAGCCCTTTTTATTTTTTATTTTGAAACAGGGTCTTGCAAAGTTACCACGTGCTGGCCTCAAACCCATGATCCTCCTGTCTCACCCTCCCAAGTACTGGGATTACAGGTATGTACCACCACCCCCAGCCCATTTCAATATTTTAAATCTATAGTGTGTGTGTGTGTGTGTGTGTGTGTGTGTGTGTGTGTGTTGCTGGGGATTAATTGTAGGAGAATTCTACCTCTGAGCTACACCTCCAGCAATATTTTATTTTTTATTTTGAAATAAGGTCTTACTAAATTACCACATGCTGCTGGCCATGAACCTGCAATCCTTCTGTCTTGGCCTCCTGTTATGGTTAGATATGGAATGACCCCTTGAAGAGCTCATAAATTGGTGTTTGGAGCTGATGTAATTGAGTCATGAGGGTTGTAATCCCAGAAGTAGATGAATCCATTGAAATGGATTTACCTGGGTGGAACCCTGTAGGCCAGTGGGGTGTGGCCAGAGGGGGTGCGGCCTTGGAGATTATATAAAGGTTTCCTCCTCCCCCTTCTTGTGAGCTCTCTCATCCCTCTCTCATTTCTCTCTCTCATCTCTCTCTCTCTCTCTCTCTCTCTCTCTCTCTCCTCTCTCTCCCTCTCTCTCTCTCTCTCTTCTGGCCGCCATGATGTGAGGAACACAGCCCACGTGCTCTCCCTCCGCCATGCCCTGAGATCAGTCCCCAGACTCACATGGACTGAGTCCAAAACCATAAGAAAACAAATCTTCTCTCCTCTAAGTTATGTAGTCAGATATTTAGATTATGGCTGCAAGAATGCTGACGGATATACCTCCCAAGTACTACGATTATAGGTGTGTACCACCACGCCTGGCTTTAAATCAATCTTGATGTTAAATGCAATCCTGTTAGTTTCAAAAGAAGTGTTGGCTCTATATTAAGAAATCTGCATTTAATGAATAAATAGATGAATTCAATATCTTTACATAGCCAGTTTTGTAACTAGTGATAGCCAAATTTGAGTATTGTGTAATTTGCATATTTTGAGTCTGGTAAATGTAGCTACAGAGAATGCATATTTTTTTAAAAGCAACCATGCCACTTGCTCTTTTAAATTGCTCTGCTGCATTTTGAAGAGCTTTAAAAATGGGTACTTGGTGTGCGTAAAACAGCAACTGTTGCTCATTCTGTCTTTGCCTCTACTCCAGAGAAAAGATGTTTTGAAAAGGAATATATTAGGAATACATAAAAATACATAATGCAATGGAAATACAGTTTACTTTTCTAAAAACCTCATTCCAATCATTTTCTCTGCTTTGCAGAAGAAAATACCTCTCACAAAACCTTCATGACCACCCATTACTATGGCCACATTCTTACTTCCATCTAGGCAATTGGCATGGATCAGAAAATCAGATCAACTTTAAAGAACAGGCTAGGTCTCATTGGAATAATGTGAGGATTTGTGTTGAAAAATAAACACAGTTGAATTATTTGTAAGAACATAGCATGTTTGTCCTGGTTAGAAAGAACACTTCTTCAGACTACTTGTCCCTTTTTCCTCTTTCCTCTGTCACAATAATTCAAGAAAGACAGTTTAGCTATTAAAAACAGCAAAGTGAAATGCCAAGGTAGAAAATTTGTATTTCAAAGATAAACTTGGAGACAGCTCTTTGAAATTTGAAAAACCTTCAAAGTAGAATGCAATTCAAACCACAGAATTTGGGGTTAATCAATGACCATAAAGCTGGGTGCCAAAAGAGGTCTGAGAATTCTGAAAAGAAATCTGAGTATAGATTTGTTTTATATCAGTAAACCCAAACTCATTTTTAAAGCAAGTAAAATAGTGTTGTGGGCATTTTCCAGTTCCTTTTCCCTTTGTTGCTTATATTCAAATGTACAAATATTTAAATGTATGCTTATTATACATATAATGGATGCAGAATAATATGAACACTGAGGAACCCATCAACCAGCCAAGAACTAAAATGTCAGTGTAACATGCATCTACTCACACATACCTTTGTATCCCTTCCTTCTATTTTCCCCCAAACTACTGCAGTTGATTCTTTACATACACATACACACACACACACACACACACACACACACACACATATGTAGTTTTTTGACATAAGTATGTTGCCAAAGACAGTATATGGCCCAATTCTTCTTGTCTTATTAATTAATCATCTCTATCTCATTGTAGTCTAAACTATATTTCATTCATTGCAGATTTAACCAATATTTATTGACTGCCTGCCATGTGTCAGAAACAGTTGACTGTGCTATGGATCTAATAAAACAAAACAAAACAAAATACCTTCCCTCAGGAAGATTAAGTTCTAATAGGGCAGAGACTGAAAATAAACATAATAATTAAGTGAATTATGTAATACCCGAGGAGGAAAAAAGTGCCACTGAGAAAACCATGTGAGATTGGGGTGTGGGGGGGTCTTGGCGTAGAGAGCTAGTTCAGATTTAAACAGCGTAGTAAGGGCTGACATCTCTGAGAAAGAATTTGAGCAAAGACTTGAAGGACAGTATGGATTTAGAGATGGAAACAGAGCAGAAGGGAGCCTGGTATATCTGAAGAATGGCTAAGAGGCCCTATTGAGGCAGGCAAGTGAGTGAAGAGCAAGTGGCAGGAGATGTGGATGAGAAGGAATTATGAGCCAGATCCCAGGAGTATCTGGTAGGCATTGTAAGGGCTTTAGCATTTACTTGAAATGCAAATTTATTGAAGGATTTCGAGCACAGGATTGGCATGTTCTGTGGTCATGGGTGGAAATATAAGGACCAGCTACAAAATTAGAGAAATGTGAAAGATGGCTGTGGTTTGGGTAAGTTTTCCCCCAAGGCCCATGTGTTAAAGGCTTGGTCCTCAGCCTGTGCGTTATCCAGTAGTGGTAGAATCTCTAGGAGGCGGGGCCTCGCAGGAGGTCCAATGCTCACTGGGGTTGTGCCCACCACAGCCCCTTGCTCTTCTTCTCTTTCTCATCCCAGCTATGAGGTGAATGGTCTTGCACATGCTGCTGCAGCGATGTGCTATACCACCACAGACCCCAAAGCAATGGGGCCAACCAATCGTGGACTGAAACCTCCAAAACTGTCACAAAGAAGAACAAAATCACATCATTTGCAGGGAAATGGAGAGAACTAGAGAACATCATGCTAAGCGATATTAGTAAGACACTAAGAGTAAAAAAAATCGGATGTTCCCCCTAATCTGTGGGAGCTAGATAGAATGGGATGTAGAAGGGACTTAGAAAGGAAGAAGAAGAAATCTTTAGATGGACAAAGAAGGTGACCTAACTGAGGGAGTTGGGCGGGGAGTGGAGGGAAACACACTATAGCACATGATGTACATACACAAACCTATAAGACTCAATCACTATCTGGAG
>PVJS01031200.1:0-23576 GCA_004027185.1 Glis glis | reverse complement strand
GGAGAGAGAGAGCGAGAGAGCTGAGGCTGGCCGCGAACCCGGATCCTCCGGTCTCCGCCTCCCAAAGTACTAGGATTACAAGCGTGCGCAACCACGCCCGGCTTTGTTTGTATTCTTAATGGTTGCCATTCTGACTGGAGTTAGATGGAATCTCAGGCTAGTTTTGATTTGCGTTTCCCTGATTATTAATGTTGTTGGACATTTTTTCATGTATTTATTAGCCATTTATAATTTCTTCTTTTTTTCTGCGGTACTGAGGATTGAACCCAGGGGCATTCTACCTCTGAGCTACACCTCCAGCCCTATATTTTATTCTTTATTTTGAAACAGGGTCTCACTAAGTTGCAAAGGACCTCACTAAGTGGCTGAGGCTGGCTGCAAACCTGTGATCCTCCTGTCTCAGCCTCCCAAGAACTGGGATTATAAGTGTGTACCACCATGCCCAGCTATGTTTCTTCTTTTGAGAAGTGTCTACTCAGTTCAATTGCCTGTTTTTTGATTGGGTTATTTGTTTATTTAGTGTTGAGTTTTTTAAAATTAATTGTATATTCTAGATATTAGTTCTCTATCAGAAGTAGCTGGCAAAGATTTTCTCCCATTCTGTAGACTCTCTTTTCAGACTTTTGATGATTTTCTTTGCTGAACAGAAGCTTTTTAATTTGGTGCCATCCCATATATTGATTCTAGGTTTTATTTCCTGAGCTTTAGGGGAATTATTGAGGAAATCTCTGCCAGTGCCTATATGTTGAAGAGTTGGTACTATGCCCTTTTCTATTAATTGCAAAGTCTCTGGCCTAATTTCTAGATCTCTTATCCAACTTGAGTTTGGGGTAAGAGATTGGGGTCTAATTCCATTCTTGTACTTACGTTTATCCAGTTTTCCCAGCACCATTTGTTGAAAAGTCTGTCTTTCCTCCAGAGTATATTTTTGCCACCTTTGTTAAAAATCAACTGTCTATATAAGTTTGAGGATTTGTTTCTGTATCTTCTATTCTCTTCCATTTGTCTATGTGTCTGTTTTTGTACCAATACCATGCTGTTTTTATTACTATAGCTCTGTAGTTTAATTTAAAGTCAGGTATTGTGATATCTCCGGCATGGTTTTTATTGCTAAGAATTGCTTTGGACATTCTGGGTCTTTTGTTTTTCTGTATGAATTTCAGGGCATTTTTTTTCTAGGTCTGTGAACAATGACAATTTTTTCTTTTTTTGTGTGTGTGTGTGTGTGTAGTGCTACACCTTTAACTCTATTTTATTTATTTTTTATTTGGAAACAGGGTCTCACTAGGTTGCTGAGAGCCTAGCTAAGTTGCTGAGGCTGGCTTTGAATCTGCCATCCTCCTGTCTCAGCCTCCTTACTACTGGGATTACAGGTGTGAGCCACCACACCCAGCTGACATTGGTATTTTAATGGGGATTGTATTGAATCTGCATGTGGCTTTTGGTAGTATGGTCATCTTGAGAATACTTGTTCTGCCTATCCAAGAACATGGGTGGTCTTTCCATCTTCTAAGATCTTCAATTTCTTTCTTTAGTGTGCTATAATTTTCATTGTAGAGGTCTTTTACCTTCTTGGTTAGATTTATTCCTAAAAAATTTTTTTTTGAGGCTATTGTGAATGGAATCATTGTCTGGATTTCTTTTTCAGTGATTCATGATTGGAGATAGAAAAGCTAATGATTTTTGTAAGTTAATTTTATATGCTCCATAACAAATACCACACACACACACACACACACACACACACACACACATAGAGGCATGTGTGTGTGTATATATGTGTGTATATGTGTGTGTGAGTGTGTATGTGTTTGTAGGACCTATCTGTATTTTAATCTGCTCATATAGATTGTTAACAAAAATACATTTGGATATTGTTAAATATTATCAACCACTGTATACTTAATTGCTGGGTAGGGCTTCTATAACATGGATATACCATGTTTTATTTAGCAACTTTCCTACTGAAATATATTGGGTTTCTTTTTCTCTCTCTCTCTCTCTCTCTCTGACAGTGATTAATATTCTGGTAAACATTATTATAAATAATTTTTTGGCCATTTTACTGATTATTTCCACATTTTACAGATAGATATGAATATTTGGGTTATATAGGGAGTTAATTTTAAAGGTTATTGGTTCATATTACCAAACTACTTTTCAGAAAGATTGGACCAATTAATAGCTGCCAAGCAATGTGGAGCTCGCCCCTTCCCTGTGGTCAACCATGTATTAGCAATAAAAAAGATGATCCTAAGAGAATTAAAACAATGAAATAAGGCTATTTAATTTTCATTTTATTGGTTACAAAAGACAATAATATTTTTCATATATTCATAGTCCATTTGTACTTTTTCTATAATGAATTGCTTTTCTTTTTTACATTTATATATATTTTTCATTATTAAAATGTTCATTTTCTTACTAATTAGGATTTTAAAAAATATATTAAGGATTTTAATCTTTTAAAATTGTGTGCCACAGTTTTTTTTAGGTTCTCATTATCCTTTTAATTTTGTGAATATTTTTATTATGTGGAAGTTTTGAGTTTGTATGTAATCAAGTATCATTTTTTTCAACTATCATTTTTTTCATAGTCTTTGAAGTTATACTGAGAAATTTCAGCTCTCCTTCATTCGCAAAATATAAATACTCATCAGTATTTTCCTTCATTTTTTAAATGAACAAATTGACATGTTTGAGTTTAACTCTCTAACCCAGTTCCAATTTATTTTGGTGAACGGTTTTCTTCTCAATTTTGCAATCTGAGCATTTCCAACACATTTAAAGAAAAAAATCTGTTTTAAAACCAGAGTTATTCACATATAGTCATTTCCTCCATTCCTGCACAGAAGTACATATGCAAAGAATGTGTAAATGTTATGACCCCCAGGGGGATCTGGGAGAGAACACTTCTTTAATGTCTTAATGCTTCAAAGGACCTACGAACAAAGGAGGCTTTTCTCTTTCTATTGACCTATTATATTTGCATAATCTTTTCTGATGTCACAAGAAGAGAGTAGACTTGTTCTGGCATCAGAAGGCAGAACTAGGACAGATGGGTGAAAGTTACACAGAGAAGTTCAGCTCAAAGCAGGGAGGACAAGGCTGCCTGGAAGTCACTGCCCTATGTCTGGTGCCAGTCTTCAGTCAGAGGCTGCGTCTGGCACTAAAAGAGATGCCTTCTTTAGGATGCTTTGTTGTTTGTTTTGTGGTACTATGGGTAGAATCCAGGAGTGATTTACCACTGAGCTGCATCCTCAGCCTTTTTATTTTGGGACAGGGTCCCACTACGTTGCCCAGGGTGGCCTTGAACTTGTGATCCTCCTGTTTCAGCCTCCTCAGGAGTAGCTGGGATTGCCAGCCTGAGCCACTGGGGTCCACTTTATTAGGATGCTTTGTGATGAGAACTACTGGACAGATACCTCATCATCAGGAGTCTGGGGTGAGAACAATGTCTTTCAGTTAAATATTTTAAATTTCACTATTTTAGTAACTTTATTATCTCCAAACTAGGCACTTAAAACAGCCATTTTATTTTGCTTATGGCTCAGGGGTCAGGAGGTAAACGTGATCTTGGCTTGGGAGCTTTCATGGGTTTGCAGGTCGTTATTGGTGTTAACAGTTAGTAGTTAGCAGTAGTGCTGTCATCTGAGAGCTTGGCTGGACTGAACGTTGTCCATGGCTCACTCACAGGGCTGGCTGTGTGATGGGCTATTGGCTGGGGACTCAGCAAAAGTTGCTGACTGTGTAACTGGGCTCGTAGGCCAGAAGCCTGATTTTGGGTACCCCAGAAACCAAAGGCAAAATGTAATAGTGAAAGGCAGGAAAGGAATTTATTCAGTATAGCTATATCAGGAAGACAGGCTAAAGCAAGGGTCCTCAGATCTGTCTTCAGGAGTACTGACAAGAGCTTTTCTTTTAAATAGGGAAGGAACAGAAGAGGGGAGGGCAAGAAGTATGCGTAGCTAATAAGTCTTGGTCAAACTGTGGTCTAGTTGATCATTATTTCAGGATTGGCCAGGTAGGGCCTTATATCTTTGATAAGAAAGGTTCTAGCTGCCTCAGGGGTAGCTTTTACGCTTGTCACCAGATGTTTTTCCATCAGACATACTGTTTCTGAAATCCAATCTATTATAGGAAAGAGTGACTCAGAGCAAAGGAGACAGATGCAAAATGGAGGTAGAGATGCCAAGCTTTTGTTCTGCTCTCAGTTACCCACTGAATCACTGCAGACATCTGCATGCCCAAGAGGAGAGTCGGTGCTTTCCACCCAAGCAGCCGTCCAGTCCTAGTTATAACCTAAGCTTCTGCGAGGGTGAAATGCCAAGTTCGTGATCCCACCAAAGACCACCAGGAGTCGATTCCGATGCAAAGCACATGAGGGTCCTTTATTCAAGCTCGAGCTTGGGCTCCTAAGGTGCACCTACGCAGTAGTCACAGAGAGAAGCCCCTTGCTCTCCAAGAACACAGCTTTTATCTCTTAAGGAGGCAGCCCACCCCACCTTTACATTGATAGGTTAGTTTAAAACATAAGCTTGTTGGCGTTCCCTGGTTGGTTTAATTTTCGTGCCATAGGTAGGGGTCATCGTTAGGGAAGCGTTAACCCTATATAGTGACCTTTTAGCTGATTGGTTGGGCTCGCACTACCTTTCTCAGGAATGTCCAGGATGGGTGGGGGGCCTGCTGACTCTGGTCAGAGTGGCCTCACCCAAATTATCTGGAGTTCCAAACCCAGGTGTGCTTGACACCGATTGGCTGTTTCTAGGGGTTTGTAGGGACAAGATCAGATTAGCATACTTAATGGTTTCCACAGGGTATGGGGGCAACAGGCTATAGAAACTTAACTTCTAGAAAACAGATACTTAGGCCTATTTTACTTAAAGCTTTAAGTAAAGCCTGTCATGGCTTCACTTTGGTTCTTCAGGGGGTGTTTCTAGCACAGTGGTCTTAGGGTAATTGCACTTCTTACATTGCACCTGGCTTCCTCCAAAATAGGAATCACAAAAAAACCAGGTGGAAGCTCAGTGGTCTCTTCTGATCTAGCCTTAGAAATCACATAGTACCACTTCTATTATACTCTGTTGGTTGAAGCAGTCAAAACCCACCCACAAGAAAAGGGAACACACACCCCATCTCTTATTGAGAGGAGTGTAAAGAATGTGGGAACTTTTTTTGCTACACCTAGTCATACGTATTTCCTTTTGTCCTGTCATCTCTTTATCCAGGGTTCATGGTTTGTGACTCCTCATGTGTGTGGCTCATTTTCATTCCTATGCAGATGGATAGTTGAAGGGGTGCTGGGAGGGTGTTTCACAAAGGGGGAATATTTACGTATTATCTACAGGGCATTTCAAGCAAATCCTCTAGAGAATTATTTTTTTAAATTTCAGTTTTGTACTGATTTACTATCTTCAGATTTGTTGAACATTAAAAAATAATCACACCTTGATTTCATCCCATGTTCATTTATTTCCAGGCAAAATCTAATTTAGCTCGAAAGAGAGGTTGCAAGTACATTATATTGCCCAGGTTTTGTTTACCTTCTTTATGCCCGGGTTTTAAAGTTGACTTTAGTTGCTGGCCCATAACTCTCAGAAATGACAGGATAAATCTGGGATTGACCTTCCATGACCCCTGGCTTGGTTCAGCCTTTGATCAGCACCCATTGCGGGCAGCCGACATGATATAAGGAATACCTTATATCATGGATTCCTTTCCAGAGTGGGAGAATTAACTAAATGTCTTCTAACATTCTATATTCATATAGAGTATAATTATATATACTAACATTCTAGAGACTAGATAGATAAAAAACCCAATCACTTAAGGTAGAGAAGACCGAGTTGTAGATGAGGTTTTATAATTCATGTAGCATGGCTGTAACCTGGAAGCTAAGGAATCGGGCAGGCAGCCCCTTCATTTACTCTCTGGCTGCGTCTGCAGAGTGTTGTGTCTGCTTTAATTAGGGCACGCTTCCAGTTCCAGAAGGGTATGAATGCAGCATCTATTTGTTGGTTTATGTCCCAATAACATCCCAATGGCCTAGGGTTTATTTGCATCAACTGCTCTGGGGAACGGATGGCATTTTGATTGTTACCTTGCTCTGTTCCACCAGTCAGAGACCTGCAGCAGTGGGGCAGGGAAGGAAGGAAGTCTTGTAGCAGCAGCCACAGTGTGGTATTGTGCTGCATCTCCTAAGGGGGTGGCAGCCGAGACCACGGGATTGGCTCTAATGAGACAGTGAAAACTGTATACAACCGGTTAGTTAAAACTCCCTTTTTTTTGACCTGCTTTAGAGGCCATTTTATTGTTCAAGTTAAGGAGAAAAAAAAAAAAAAAGCAAACGTGCTTGGTAGAAAACTCCAGCAGAAAATATTTTGTAGGTTTAATTAACAATTTTGAAGGTCCATTTTTCTCAAATGAAACATGTTTTCCAGTATTTTGCTCTCTGATATATAGTCATAGTCTAGGGATTAGAATTTCCCCCCAGGCTACTCAAGCTTGGAAATTGGTCTGAACTCAACAGTTATCTAAGTGCTCTGGCATTAGCAGATGTTAGACTAACAATAGGACCTTCTCTGGAAGGCCTCTCAGAACTTCCTGGATCACAGCTACACAAACTGCATCCTTAGTTTCAGATGCTGACCCCAGAGTGCAGCAGGAGCATGCCCAGGGCTCCCCCCCTGTCCTCTTCTCCTGAGCCCAGGACTTGCTGCACCCTGTGTCTCAGTGTGGCACTCAGGGAGGGGTACAGCCGCTGAGCACTGTTCAGCTTTCAAGTGGTATTTATTAGCATGGAGAAATTTAGGAACACTCTCCTATTGAAGTGATGATAAACAGAGCCCATCATATGTCTCTATAGAAGCCAGAGACTGGTAAGGATCACATTTTATTTCCTGTGGAGGTCTATAGTGCATTAATTCATTCAACAAATTTAGTGAGGGCTTAATATTTACAAGGCACTGGGACATGCAAACACATTTGACATCATGCAAAATGCTAGGAAGAAGATTTAAGGAAGACACTGCAATGGGGAGTGATTGGACAGCAGGGGTTCAGAAATAATTATAAATTTGGTGGCCAGAAAAGGCCTCTTTAAGAGAGTAGAGACCTGAATCACAGAAAAGACTAGGCAGGCAAAGATTTGGGGGAAAGGACATTCCAGGTGGATGACAGATATAAAGGTTCAGAAGAGGGAAGAATTCAACAGGGGAAAATGGACAGAGGAAAGAGAAATGACTTAGGTTGCAGGAAGACCTTGTAAGGCCTTACTGGTTAGAGTTGATGAGTTCAGGCTGTATCTTTAATGGTTATCCTAAGCCATTAGAGTGTTCTAAGCAGAAGCACAGAATCCAACTAAAAGGCTAGCACAGCTTTCAGGTAAGAGATAACAGTGGAATGCACAAGACATAGGACCTTTAGTTCCTGAACTGAGACATCACCTTAGCAGCCTCTCCTTATTAGGAGAGCAGATTTAGCAAATGTCCTAGAAAGGTCATGTGAATGGTTGCCCATTACTATGGCTTTTGAAATCACACAGTAAACCAGGTTCATGGACAGGTGCATGGCACAAAGAGGCTACTTTTTGGAACATCAATAAGATCTAGACGTTGTCTCCTAAATACTTTGAAACTACTCTTGATTAGAATAAAAGATCAGAGAGAGGCATTTGAGGTTTTTCAAACTAAACTCATTGTCTGCTTCTCCGTTTGCCAGCCAGCTGATATTTTGCCACTCATTTTACTTAGTTTAGGGCTGGATCTTCAGGAAAGGCCATCTACGAAATAGACAAACTGGTGGAAAGTGCTAGGTTCTAAATTCTTCCTCTCTTCTGAAATTTTTGGCAATCATTTGAATTCTCTTACATTCTTGTATAAGACTAGCTATTTCTTTATGCTTAACTTTGTGGGACTTTCTAATGATAAATGAGTCAATATTTCTAAGAATGCAAATAAGCAGGGGGGTCCTAAGCCATCAGGCATTATTAATATTGTTGTTATAAAATTTTATCTTCTTTTGAAAATTGCCCCCCCAATTTGCTTCTGTTTTAATGTTAGATTTTCATGGCCTTCATGTTAGTTGTTTGCTGAGTAAGTAGAGTTAATGCTTCATACTTAACACAGGACTCTTCATCTTCAAAGAACTCTGCAGATGGGCTAATTGAAAGGAATCTAGCAGAATACTACACTGTTTGCATTAAAAAGGCCTCTAAACACAGACGTGGGAAGATAATGGCAAAAAAAAAAATCAGTTGAAAATATATTTATGAGAATAGATTGAACATGTCTGGAAGAAAAGGACAGAAAATCTGGATGGCGGTTCAGTGCTGCCAAAGATTATGTGTGTGTGCGTGTGCATGCATGCCTCTGTACATGAACACCCTCTTGTGTTTATCAAAATTGGATGGTTCAGACTTTGAAATTATTTGACTGTACAATTGATTCTAAATCATAAAACCAACTCCTTGTCACTTTCTCACCCTCAGGCTACTTGTAGACACAGTTGGGTAAATGGAAGTTCATTTCAGCATTGGAGCTGGGCGCTTGAAGAACCTCCATAGAAAGTCAGGGCTCTATTTGGATGAGAAATTGGTCTGGCTCTTTAAATCATACTTGGCCTTTTTGATTTGCTACTTTGATTCTGTTAGCAGTATTCATAGTAGTTTTCCAGCTCCCAATGGAGGGAAATAGCATGATTAAGAGAGCTCCAAGAACTTGTAGGTAATATGGGGACAGGTACTTTTGCTGCTTTATTCCAGTATCTAGCACTGTGCCTGCTTCAGGGATCACATTCAATTAACATCCATAGAGTGGATAAATAGATTAATGAATCACCTTGGGTGCCTTGTAAAACTCTTGAATGGTTAGTGGGGAAAGTCACCTAGGCAAATCCTTGCTTGCCTTACCTTCTCTTTTTATGGGTGTCTTTTATAAAAAATATAGCCAGTCAGCAGCCAGGTTTCTTCTGTTGCAACACCATGCCTGGGTTTTATGAATAAGATCTATATTCCATTCAAATTCCCCACTGCCTTGCAACTCTTTGACATATACATGCTATCTTCCCCAGCACAAGCTGGGGAGAAGACTTGCATATGACCTCAGTCATTTATTTTACACCAGAAAATAAAAAGCACAAAATGAGATTACAAAGTCCAGATGTACTGCCTTTAGGTAAAAACTTGATTTTCCATAAAGGTCTCTATCCACAAGCCTAAAACATTAGTTATTTTCATATTGAGAAAATAACATCTCAATAAAACCTAGACTCTCTGTGGTTAGTAATAGTGGACAAAGGCCAAAGTCTTCTATGCCATAATTCGTTCCTCCTGAATTTCACCTGATTCTTGGAAATGTCAAGTTAATTATCCCTGATATCTCCATGATGCCTGTTTATATATTTTCAAATAACATTCCAGCTTAGTGTGGAAACTTGATGCTTTATTACTCCATAACAGAGTGGTGACAAGGCCAACAGGGAAGGCGCTCCTTCTTCTGGCGCAGTAAGTTAAGGAGTTTAGTATGTTTCTGGCATCAGAAAGACATAAGTTACTATTCTGCCAGTTTTTGGTGGTCTGACTTTGGGCAGGTCACTTTACCCCTGAGTCTCACATTCTTCATCTATGAAAGGGGTGCATATAATACTACTTCCTGGAAATACTATAAGCCTTGATTTAGGTAATTCCAGGAAAATTGAAAATAGTCCTTTCACATAATACATGCTCATTAAATGTTATTTATTTTTGTTATAAAATATATCAGGAAGTAGTAAAAAAAGAAACACAAAAAGAAACATAGATAGAGATAATTGGGTTTCAGGAAAAAAAAACAAAAAAGAAATTTTCTTCTTGAGCTTACAGGATCCAACCCACTCTGATCCCTGGTCAGTCTGCCTCTGTGAGAAGGTTAATATCTGAGCTCACAAAGCCTGGCTTAGACTCAAGGCTGTGGGATCAGAGCATTAGAGGACTTCCTCTTTCTCTTCCTTAAGCCTCTCCTTCCTAGTTTCATTTTCCCAACTGAGAACCTAACAGAAGATTAGATTCTTCCAAGATAACATAAACTAGAACTGATGTAGTTCTGAGGGTCATGCACATGTGGGAGAGGAATGAGTGTCTCAGCAGGAAAATAACTAATATAGACAGCAAAACAGCCTGACACACATATGAAAATAACATCAGTAGCAACAATGGGAGAATTTCATTATATCTAAAATTTCCTATTCTGTGATTTTCTCCTATTACCTTCCAATGTGCCCTCACACACACAATTAAGAGTTATGTTGTGTTCTGCTTTCCTCTTTGAGTGCCATCTGAGAGCTCCTCCCCTGGCAGGATAGCTCTTCTCTCCCCAGCGTGAACGCAGAACCAGGGCAGGTGCATTGGCCAACAGTGCAAGGAGGACTTCCCTGGCACGTCAGATGGGAGACAGAGCAGGAGGACTGCTCCCACAGACCACTGGGCAGCCCCTGTTTGGGACCAACTCTGACATTCAGGGGCATTAAAGAAGAGGGAAGACTCTTCCTCTGGGTAGAGCAGATAATGTGCATATCTTCAGAAATCCTCAAGCCACTCTGGGAAGGGACAGTGTTATCACACACCAGCATTCATTTGGAAATTTGTTTTGTGCCTAGATCATGGGCTACTATGAAAATAGGACATTTTAGAAAAATAAGTCCATGATCCATTAAGAGTTGCTCTACACAATCAGGCTGATAAGAAAGGACAGTCTATGGGGCAGTAGATTCCATCACGGTTAATGCAGAGGCTTGGGGTTGCAGTAGCCTGGGATCGAACCCCAGCTGTGCCCCTAGTATCCATGTGATCTTGGGCATGTTCCTTAATCTCTCTAAGATATAGTATTTAGAAGGGTGATAGCAGTGGTATTTACCTTATAGGTTATTATAGATTATGTAAAATAGTACATAAGCACCTGATACATTGTAGTGTTCATTAATACTAATAATTTCTCTTTATTTTCTGGGCCTAAAGGAGTTTGGAGGAGAAGGCTTGAATAAAGCAAAACAGATCTGAAGGGAGTTGGGGAACTTTTTTTTTATTTTATTTTTTATTTTTATTTATTTATTTATATTTTTTGCAGTACTGGGGATGGAACCCAGGGGTATTCTACCTCCAAGCTACACCCCCAGCCCTATTTTTTATACTTTATTTTGAAACAGGGTCTCACTAAGTTGCGGAGGGCCTCACTAAGTAGCTGAGGCTAGCCGTGAACCTGAATCCTCCTGTCTCAGCCTCCCAAGTACTGGGATTATAGCTCTAGATAATGATTGCTACTGCTTCCCTAAGTCTACTCCAATGCTGGTGAGAAAGGCATCTAACTTTTCCTTCCCAACTCACCCTCTCTCTTCAGCACAGCAGTGATTTAAAGTAACATTGCCCGAGATCTATTTCAGGGGCATATTTTCACAGGTAGAATAAATAAACTCAGGTAGATTCACGTGGCTCTATTCATTCAGGTAGGCCCCTAAATAATTACAACACTTAGGGAGCCAGGCTAGTAAATAGAGAGCAGGTTTTTTCCTAAGATCAGAGTTTGTCCTCTGGGTTTGTGACTCAGAGAGTTCAGACTCTGGGCCTTACTTGCCTAGATCAGTAGAGGTTTTGGTTCTTCCCGATGTATTTGTCCTATGTGGGATCAACGTCTCATCGTCTAAGTTCTTTGGCTCTATCACCTCTTGACTCCCTTCTTCTACAACGTCTGACCTCCCAGTCAATGCATCAGCCAGAGTTCATTTTAGAAAGTAGAAATCTATGTATTTTAAGGCAAAGAATATTTAATATAGGAGAACAGTTGCTTCCCAGACCCTTGGAAGGCCTGGGGAAGGGCTTCGTAGGTGTCCAGCGATACTTTCTAGAACACCTGTACTGCCTCTGGGGCCTCCAACTAGAATAACTGATTTCATGCTGGTGAGATTGCAGTCCAGGGATGGGGCAGCTGCCACCACAAATACCACTGCCACTGGTGAACAGCTCCTCGACAGGCTGGTGATGGAGTCTAGTTATTCCTTCCCTTGCAATCACCTCTTCCCTCCTAGGAATGTGGATGATGCATATTAGAACAGTGTTGTAGAAGACCTTGGCATCTCCATGAGTGTGATTGCTAACAAGAATAGCACCAAAGAACTCTGTTCCCTCTTTCAAATCATATCTGAGCGTATCTCAAAGGCGAACTGCAAATCACATCCGGCACCTTGATAACACAGAAGACCACAGAATGCATTTATTAGCTTTTCACCTCTGTAATATGGGAAGGCACACTGAAGGAATCCCAAAAGTTAGTACCAGCGAAGGAAGATGGAAGAATTGGGCAGACCAGAGACCGAGTTCAGGTTGCTCATCAGCTAAAGACTTAGAGTAGAATGGTTACCAGGGATCCAGAGGTGAGGGAGTCAGTCAACAGTGAGAAAACAAAACAAAAAGGCCAGCTTTGGGACATTGGGTGGTGGAGAGTGGTGAGCCTAAGCAAAAAGTTGTCACAATTCAAGGCAGAAAGTAAAAGGCATGTGTAGGTTCTGTAACAGTGACAGAGACTGGTCAATGCCAGCTGGCCTTTGAGCTGAGTATTTCTAGTACCGTCTCTACTCAGAGCCTCAGCTTACCTAAAGCGTGTGGCTTCAGTCTGCAGGTAGAGGGACACGGACTCATTCAGCTGGAAGGGGGAAGGTGGAGAGCAAAACACTCTAAATACCAACTTCCGGATCCCATCTGCCCATCAGAACCTCTCTGTCCCTCTATTGGTCAGAATAAGTTGGTACCTGTGGCAAAACTAATCTCTCATAGCTTCTGCAATGCTTTCTTTAGGATGCAAACTCTTTTTTTTTTTTTGCGGTACCGGGGATGGAACGCAGGGGCGTTCTACCTCCGTGCTACGCCCCCGGCCCTATTTTTTTTATACTTTATTTTGAAACTGGGTCTCACGAAGTTGCAGAGGGCCTCACTAAGGAGAGAGAGAGAGAGAGAGAGAGACGGGGAGAGAGAGAGCGAGAGAGCTGAGGCTGGCCGCGAAACCGGATCCTCCGGTCTCCGCCTCCCAAAGTACTGGGATTACAAGCGTGCGCCACCACGCCCGGCGCAAACTCTTAAATACACTACACTGAGGTCTGTATAATTATATAAAAGTAGTATACCTGTGTTTTGATTGTGTTGGGAGAAGACAGGAAAGACTGGGGTTATACATGGACCTGACACAATGATAGCACACATTAAATACTTTTTAATCAATAAAAACAAAATACTAAGCATCCTGATAAAGCATTATTATGCATAAATCTCCAAAGCAGGGTAAATAATTTATACTAACTGTAAAACAATAATAAGCATGAAGACGAAAGCACAAAAGAAATAATTAAAAATAAATTTTTATGTACAGACATACACATATAGACACACACGTAGACTCGTGTTCATGTGTGTGTGCATACATAGAAATGAGCTCATATTTACACATATACACAGATATTGCTTTAAATTAGGACAAAGAACAAAACCAAATATTCATCTGATTCTCGGAACTTAAAAGGTAAAAAGTAGTATGCTGTTCTCATACGTAAAAAATTACTTCCTTGGCAAAATAAGGTCCTTTGTGAAAGGAGTTTTTCAGCAAACAGATTTTGACAATGGACACCCCATGAGCACCATTTGTGGAAAACATTTTTTTTCCTGTAATTTGATGAAGCAGGAAGTGGAAATCGATAGGACATTGCCAAATGTGTTCCTTGCCGATGCCCCTGTCTTTCTCTCCTTTGCTCCTGCTCTGCAGCAGATAAGAGATAGGAGGAGCCCAGAACACAATATATGGATTTTTTTTAAAGACTAGCACAGCAAAGGAAGCTACAGAATATTTTTAACTCCAGAAATGCTTTCAGCACCATGCTGTACATTTGCTATGTAACAGAACAGGCCTATTTCAAGCCCAAAGGTGGGTTGGGAGTTGATATGATCCCCCCATAACTTTCGGGAGAACCTTCCTCACTGGAGCTCTCATTTCTACCTTTCAGCACTGCTGGTTTCCATGACAACCCGGCCAATGTCTAGTGCAGTTTTGCAAATACTTTCCAAAGCCCATTAGGCCTAAAATCTTCTCTTTAGACTCAAATCTGCCTTGCTCCATCCTACCTTTCTACCACATCCTGTCTTTTTAATCTTCCTCCTGTGAGGTGAGAAACACAAGATTTCATAGTAGCAAATATACCTGACAATCACACACACAAAAATATGATAAATAAAACACAAGGAAAATGGCTAATGTAGTTCCCAGATTGCTTTTGTGCCTGCTATTGATCATCACTCAGTGTCTCATCTTGGTTTAGACCCTGGATGTTGGTTCCTCATTTGCTCAGTGCTTCTGAGTTGGTGCATTCTAGTCACATGATCTCAGTTTGTGCATTCTAAATGGACAGAAAGAAAAATTACGATGCGATGCAGTAGCAGGAACACTGCAAGGAGTAGAGATCTCACCTCTGTCCCTGAGCTTCTGTCTTTGCCACCTTGAGCTATTGTGAAAGGAGGAATGGGATGAGGTTATTGGGAGAAACTTCTGGCTTTATCATTCTCTGAGATAGTGTGAGCAGGACTCTGTCTGCCTTTCAGTAAACTGGTATTTCTTTGATAAAATATTCTTCCTGCTAATTGGCGATTAGACTAATCTCAGTCTTAAATGAAGACTGTGCTAGAAAAAGTGACTACTAATGAAGAGTCTGCCAATTAGCCTAGCTATCGCCATGACAGGCTCCAAGAGACAGAAATTCAGGCTAGGCCTTAACCTGACCCTGGGTTCCTGGAAAAACCGTAGAGTCACCCCACCCAAGAAAGGACCAATCAAAAATGAGACAAACAAGTACCTGACGGTCCATGACCGTTGACTCAGGGCCTATACCCTACCTTTTTTGGCAACCCCATGTGCGCTGAGACTTACACCAATCCCCAAACGACAAGATTCAAATCCCTGCTTGTTAGCCAATCAAAATAAAGGGCACCAAAGGCCCCCAGTTTGTGTATAAAAGTTGTTCTAAAAATCAGCTCGGGGCTCTCCTTCTCACCGCTGCGTCGGACGAATGGAGGGTCCAAGCTTGAGCTTGTAATAAAGACTCCTTGCTTTTGCATGCGGACCTGGACTCCTGGAGCTTCCTTGGGGGATCACTGATCTGGGTGTTTCACTACTGCTTGGACAGAGCACTTTTCAGTATGCCATCCACAAGGCCCACTGTATTCCACAGTTCAGAGTAGGAATGGAACTTTTAGGAGCATCTCTAATAATATGGTGTTTATTCTACATTAAGCATCAGTTTGACATGCTGGTATTTACCTGATTTAAATATTTTAAAATCATTCCATATCTGTTAATTGGATTGTTCATGAAAAACCACATCAGAAAACTTTCTATAAAACAAAGCCATTTTCAGTAGTTGGTTCAAAGTAAAATTAAAAGATTATTTCTCCTGCAATTCTGCTTATTTCTGGACATGTCCAACTTCCTAATCATCTTCAGCCACCAAACTGGACAACAAAGTTCAGCAAATGACCCCTTTGAGCATCAGTAATTTGTACATGAAGCAGTGAACATTCGTTAGAACACAACACTGTTGGAACATTTTCTTAAGATCACTGACCAGATTTTACTTGTTCCTACAGACGTTCAAGAAAGAAATTGATTATTTGATTGATGGTAGGTTTGATATAGATTAAATATGGGGAACCTGAGGGAGGAGGTGCAGTGATGAGTGAAGTTGTATCTAGAGGACAACTTGAGAGTTCTGGGTTCCTGGTGGGTGGCGGGAGGTGAAGTCCTACTTATTATTTTCCTTGGAGTTAGGGATTCTATTTTGAAAAATATTTTGTGACTTCTGGCTTTCCATTTGCATTATATTATATCATAGGAGATACTATGAAACAGGATAATCATGTGTGTGTTTCATACATTCTGGCTATGAGCACTTGCAGGATATTTTCTTGGGAAGGTCTGGACCAGTCCCTGTTGTACAAGTAGGCCAGCCAGACCAGTTGATAGTTAATTTGATTGGATTAAATTTTGAGTCCCTTGCCACCTTGATAAGCCATGTTCAGATCATTCCTGCAAAGAGTTACATTTCATTAATGGCAATGTTAGGTCATGGAGAGTGAATAAAGGTAAGTAGCTACACTATTGTCTTTGGAATCTTGGGGATAAATGGACACCTTTTCATTTTTCTTAAGGTTACTTGTATTGCCTGAGAAATAGGTGGCATTTTTGTATGGAAGATTAAGGATTTGGCTGACTGTTTCAATGTTATATTGTACTAGGTTCTAAGAACAGTCATTTGATTACATTTAATTCAGTTTCTGTCAGCCTTAGTTAAGATACTCTCCGTACCTTGACATAAAAATATGGTGCCTACAGAGCATTGTTTTCTAAGTAAAATGAGACTTTTAAAAATTGAGCTAAAGGCTCAACCATCAGTTTTCAACTAGTGTTAATCCAAGAGAGAAGCATCCTTATTCCAAAGGTCCCTGAAGGACAGAAGATGCTCCACATTCTATCACCATCTTACAGACCTTTGGCTTGGAAGGTACTTTCATAGGATTGTTCAATGCATTTGGAGAAAATTCAGAAAGAGGCTTACACATCAAAGTGCAGGAAATCCAACTTAAGCTTTAGAATAAATACCCTAATCTCCTATCTTTTTATATCAGTTATTTGCTCTAATCCTTGCAAAGTAACCTCTAATAATTAAGGGAGGGGCTGAGAAAATGAGGAGAAAGGGAAAGTATTTGATTTGAATATCTGATTAAAAACATAAGAAAATTCCAACAGCCTTAAAATTTGAATTGGTGAGAGTAGGAAGAGAGAAGAATGAAAGTGTTCAAAATCTACATAAGCTTCTTATAATAAAAATATGTCTCCCAGTGAGAACCATTTTCCACAGGATTTACTATAACCTAACTGATGGGTTCCAGTGACCATCCAGGAGAAATAGACACTGACTCCTTGTCATTATGGCCTTCATGTCTATACGACAGAGACACAAAATAGTACCTACCTCATAGTTTTGTTTGCTTTGTAAAAATTAAATTTGGGTAAAATGTAGTGATTAGAATAGTAGCTGGTACATTGTAAGTATTGTATGAGAGTTTGCTATTATGATTGTTATTTCTTATAATAACCGTAACTAGCATTTAATTATCCCTTAGTACAGGGTTTCTCAGTGTTGGCACTAATGGCATTTTGGGATGAATAGTTCTTTGTTCTGAAGGAGCTGTCATATCCACAGTAGGATATTTAGCAGTATGCCTAGGCTCCACTCATTAGATGTCAGTAGCCCTCCTCCTTCCAGTTGTGAAAACCAAAGATGTCTCTAGACTTTGCCAAATGCCCCCTGGGGGGCATGGCCACCTCCCCTTTGAGAAGCAGTGCTTTTAATATATCTCAGGCCTTATTTGAAGTACTTTGCATATGTTATAAATTTGATGGGTACCATTTTAATCCCCATCTTATAGATGCAGTAACTGAGATAAAGAAAAGTTAGGTAATTTGCCAAAGTCACACAATTAAAAATGGTAGAGCCAGGATTCAGACTGATGTAGTCAGACATTATCTACTATGTTGGAATGTGTGTGAGCTTCTGGCAGGTAAAGCAATAATAATTGTTTATTATTACCGATGTAGCTTCTTATTTTAATTTTGGGAAGTTGATGTGGTGGTAGTTGGGTTAGAGAAAACAGAATGATTCTCATGCCCTGTCTCTTGGTACTAAGATACTTATTTTACTTTACTGGTAAAATGATGATATGGATATGTTAGAGTTCCTTGAGTTTTCTGTTTAATTCAACTGTCAAAACAATATCATTTTGTTACAATTAAGCAAACACTTATTGAGCATCTAAAGGTATGAGACACTTTTACAAAGATTTTAAAAAAATGAGAAACACCAGTTCCTATAGTAGATACTTAAGAGTTTTCCCAGTGCTTGCCTTTTTTTTGGGGGGGGGTACCGGGATTGAACCCAGGGGCATTCAACCTCTGAGCTCCACTCCCAGCCCTATTTTTTTATTCTTCATTTTGAAACAGGGTCTCACTAAGTTGCGGAGGGCCTCACTAAGTACCTGAGGCTGGCCGCGAACCTGGATCCTCCTGTCTCAGCCTTCTAAGTACTGGGATTACAAGCGTGTGCCACCACACCCAGCTCAGTGCTTGTCTTTGAAAATATTGTACTCTGACCAAATCCTTGTCTTTAACAAGGGGGCCTGCATCTTAGTATCATGCAACCCTGCCAACAGGAATACCTGTTCCAGACTTGGGCAATGAGTCTGCAACCTGGGAGTCTAAATCTTAGCATTCCAGAGAGCCTGTGGTCTCCCTCTTCTGGGGATGAAGGTAGAAGATGGAATCTTTGGGAGTTACTGGTGTTAAGGTTTCTGCTCTATAAAGAGAGACTATATGCATTGACAAAGACTAAAATCTGATAAACAGAGAGGACTAAAGATAGATAACAGAGAACTAGAAGTTTCTAACCCCTGGATTCAGTTATTTCTAAGGTTAGCATGCACTTCTGAGCTTCAGACAGCTGCACTGTTCTACTTATCCTGTGCCAATGAAGTCCTTTTTGACTGTTAGTCAAGTATCTTATCCTTAGCAACCAAAAAAGTTCTAATTAATAGCACTCCTATTATTTAGAAGCTTACATGAAGTATTTGATGGTCCAGTTATGGGGCTTTGCATACCTTCCATAGATAGAGGACTCCTGGAATCCTTTCACAGAGCTTTGGTAACTCTTGAAGCATTACAAAGGCTAGATTTGTGAAGTAATAGGCTGGACACTGGAGACCCTTTGGGAGCTACTGCAGATGTCCAGGGAGAACTAAACAGTCTTATCCTACATGTAAGCTCAAAAAGAACCGAGTTAAAGGGCAAGAGAAGATGTTGAATAAGATCTTCTAAGTATCTTAGTACGATACAGGAATCAGATAGTCAATGTTAATAGCTTTTCTCCTTTGGAAACTTGGGTTGGTGTGGTAGCCAGAAAACTCTTAGCCTGGCTCTAAGTAAGTTGGGAGATTTTATTATCCTAGGAAAGACATATAACCACGTCGATGATGAGTAATGCATTTATTTATTTAACTAATATTTATTAAGAGCCTACAATATGCCAATGCTTTCCTAAGTGTTTGGATAAATCAGAGGACCAAAAAACTCAAAAAAATCTATATCTCTTTGACCTTATATTCTACCAGAAGGACAGATGGACAACACACGGAGACTTAAAAGTGTTAAGGGAAGAAGTCAGGCACAATTTACAATTTACAATTTTAAATCAGGTAGGTGCCTTTCAAAAGATAAAGTCTGTCTATCTCAAAGAAGCATTTTTAACCAAGGCTTATGTAGACATCAAAAAATCTCTATTCTCAGCATGGTAGTTAACAATTTTCCTAAATTTCATCCCTCTTAAAGCAAATCATATGCACCATTATTTTATGGCTACACAGGAGGAAAGGCAAGATAGGTGGAGATGGGTTAGATCAGTTCACTGCTGCAAACTTTCCCTTCATCCCAAAAGTCATTTCCATCTTCTCCATGTGAATTCCTGCTATTTTCATAGGCATTGAAGATCTCTCTCACTATCCCAGAACAAGAGATCCCTCCCATGTTGAGAAGCAGTATGTACAAATAACCAGAACCACTCAGATCCCATATAACTAGTAGGAAGAGAGCAAAGGCATGAAAGAAATGCTGGAATCTAGGCTATCACCCGCTATCTTGGTTTAACATATGAAATGCAGTCAGGGGCTCAGGTATGGCTATAAACCAGTACTGCACAACACAGCTCTCTGGTGTGATGGGGAGGTTCTCTGCCCATGCTGTCCAGTACAGTAGCCACCATTCACAGGTGGCTATTGAGCACTCGAACTATGGCTAAAGCCACAGAGAAATGACATCTTAATCTATATTTATTTTAGTTAACTAAAATTTCAATAGCCACATGTAGTTAGTGGCTACTGTTTTAGCCAGTTCAGCCAAGGCTCTTGGTTATTACATGAGGGATCCAGAATATTCTCCCACTCCTAAATAAAGTTACTATAACATTATTAACCATTAATTTTAAGATAAAAACTTTTGGGACTGGAATTATACTTTTAGGCAACCAGAAGTATCTTTGCAGAGAAATGAGCTCTATACATGGTGTTCTGAATCGAGTGCCAGAAGAGAATGGGCTCCATCGTGTTCCCCAGTGTATGCAGCTGCTAGAAAAAGAACCATGTTTTGCAGTTTTATTAACATAAAAGTTGTACCTTCTTCAGAACCCATTCCAGGAACAAGAAGGTCTTGGTTCCATTTCTAGTATGGTCAAGCTTTGCCCTTCTGGGGAGCCATCATGTGAGAGGGATTTATGTAAATGCCTGAAAAGCAGGGTCTGTCTTTTCTTCCCCTGTTAAGTTGCCAAAGGCATCTCCCTGTGCTTACAATAAATTTCTCTACCTCCTTTTTCCCTTCTCCTCTTCCCCTAGGAGAGATAATTGGACTGTGTGATTTCCATTAAATGTAATGTACCACATGCAGATGAAACACAATAGCAAAATGCATTAAGATAGAATCCCTTGGAAAAAAATGGTCTGGGTGTTTTTCCATTTGTTAAAATTAGCTACCAAATTATTTGTGTTTTTGCACAATTAAATGCAGAGATTTCATTTACTCTTTTTAAAGGTTATTTGCATTTCATACTCCTGTGAATAAATTATTTTATAAGACAAACAATCATTTTCTGTTATTTTGCTGTGTGGGTGCATATATATATTTATATTTATATATATATATGAAAAAATACACATTTTCACATATCCACCAATAGACCACATAGTGGTGCTCTAAACCTGCAAAAATCTCTCACAAGAGCTCTGCAGTTGTTTGATGAAAACGCAGTGAGCCTGATTGCAGTTAGAATTTTCTCTGAAATGGACTACTGATAAATTTTCTTTAAAAATGTCTTCCAGCATTCATCATTTTGCAAGATAGATCCTTTGTACATACTCAAAAGTGATGAGTTGAACAAATAGCACTAAAGGAAAAAGCCATTTGAGGAAGTGCTGCCCCATCCATAAACCTGAAACAACAATTTCTTTTTCCTTCCATAACTATTATATTATTAGTTTTTAATTAAGTTCATGCTACAGCTCAGTAGTTAGGTTTCAGAACCACATGCTCTGGACAAAAAGCAAAATGAATTCAATAATATCTATTTCAGGTTCTTAGGTAATCAATCTCCTTGTCCCATTCCCAAATGTTTTTGGCTAAGAGTTGTATTTGGTGGCTATGAAGCCATTTGGAATGTCAGGATCAGAGTGTTCTAGTACCAACATCTGGTTTCAGGAACTAAGCAGTGTACTTTATTCTTTGAAGGTGCTTGGGTTTTACCAATTAGGGGAAACATAAACTGAGATTTATAACATAGCACATGTGTAAAAGTATATGTGATAAAAAAACACACTACTTTTCTAACCAGTTTGAACTATGCTGTAGACTACCTTATGTTCCAAGCCAACTGTCTTTTATTTTTCATGATAGGACTTAGCTATTTTTTTTACATACCTTTGGAGCACTAAAATTCACCTATAATTTAATTTTGTTTATAATCATGGAAGGTATATGATTGCGAATGACCAGTGTAAACATACTTTCTTCTGGGGAGTCAGTAAATGGATGGAAATTGTGCTTTGGTAGACATTGCATTTTGTATTTTGGAAAAGGTTATGTCATATTTTGGATAGTTTCGGATCAGATGGTCAATGTACCAATTATCTATTGCCAAATAACAGCAGAAACAAGCAACTTAAACAATAGGCATTTATTTATCTTGTGAATTATGTAGGTCTTCTGGTGGGTCTTTTGGTCTTAGCTAGGTTTATCTAATCTTAGCTGGGCTCCTCTATGCATCTGCAGTTGGAAGCAAGTCAGCTGGCTGAAGGCTATTCTTGGGTGGGACAGCTGAGTTTTCTTTGTGGTTTCACATTTGGTTCTAGGGTAGTTGAGACTTATTTCCATGGTAGTAGCTGGGCTACAGAGAGGGAGAGAGCAGAAGCATGCTGTGCCCCTTGAAGTGTAGGCCCAGAGCCTGCAAACTGTCATTTCTGCCCCACAGTATTACCTAGAGCAAGTCACAGGCCAGCTCAGAATTCAGTGGTAGGAAAACAGACCCCGTCTCCTGATGGAAGGAATATCAGAGTCATCTTTTGCAATGAATCTAACATAGCCTGTGTTCTTTCACAGAGGTCATAGAGAAAACTGGGCTCTAAAAACCAATTGATACTATAGGGGAGGAAATAAAATTTTTCCTCACCCCTCATAAGTTTGTAGTTGTGACAGATTCTGTAACAAAAGACAGATGAACAAGAGAATCAAATGAGTTTATTAATGCATGTAGTGCCATCAGAATGGAGAAAGCACAGTAAAAGGAAACTCAAAGCTTTGGCTTAGAGCTCTGTATTATATAACATTTTCAACATGGGGAAAAAGGATTTTGGGGAGGTGACAAAGGAAAAAGACTTTGAGATTCTCTGGGCAACAACTTGTATGTGTGTATTTTTGGGGGGGTGGGGAACAAATGGTAGATAATGGTTCATTAATAAAGCTTGCTAATTTAAATTTCCCTGGGACCATGCGAAGGCTGATGAGGGTTTGTCTAAAGCTGTCTGGGGTGGCTGAACTTTGATCTCCAGTGAGGGGGAGCAGGATACCTTTTATGGTTGTATATCTGTGTCCTGATTTTGGGTAGAGAGGGCAGAAAACTTTCTACATCTGCTTCTTCTTAATTGTATTCAGCTTAAAAATTCCTCACATTTGGGGGAGGCATATTCTAGGCTCCCACAATACAAAGCTTGTGAGAGGTGTAAGATGTAAGATACTTAAGAAATAAAGATATGCAATTTGAAGGAAAATAAAATTTATGTATGATACTGGTCACATTGATCACTGATTATTAAACCACAATAATGTTTGTTCATACCTGCATTGTATTTCATAATATCCATAGGCTAGCTCAAATTCCAGTGAAAACAAAGTATTTTCCATTAAAGATAAAAATCTATGTGATCAATTAAAACTGTATAGTCACAGAAATGGCTACGCGTTCTGGCATAGCCAACCCAGAAACAGAAAACTATTAAGCTAGAATATTTTCAATAAGAACAGTCCTGAAGAAATTTTGAGAATCTTGCTGCATCAAGCTTTATGTAACACAAAGTATGATTCACATCATAATTTTTGTATACTAACTAGGATGAATTGAGTGATCTTAATAAAGAACAGGGTTAATCTGTGTGACAGGATTTGGTCCTATTTGCCAATAGATAAGATTTATTATTGTATTTATCTCCCTTCTGTTCTCAAAATAAAACTATCTTAACCACAACACCGGGGCCAAAACATAACAGACAGCCATGGCTCAATCAAGACTTTGTCTCAGGCCGGGCGTGGTGGTGCACGCTTGTAATCCCAGTACTTTGGGAGGCGGAGACCGGAGGATCCCTGTTCACGGCCAGCCTCAGCTCTCTCTCTCTCTCTCTCTCTCTCTCTCTCCCTGTCTCTCTCTCT
>PVJS01031199.1:0-23571 GCA_004027185.1 Glis glis | reverse complement strand
CCTTGTTTCTTTTACTTAGTTAACATCTTGCTGCAATAAATCAGTTGCCCTCTACTATGGGCCTTCCGGGGTTAACTGACTCTGTAACAATACTGATTGCAAGAGCAGGACTTGTAATTTTCCGTGGTCATCATCAATTCCTTGATCAAGAGAGAATCAGCTTTGCTTGGGCTAGGTCTAGGGGTCCTAAGAGTCAGGGATGGGGCAGCTTGCTTTTCAGAGTTTTAACCTTTCAGAGCGTGTGTGCACCGGTGCGCGTGGGCGATGTTTACCTTTCTCTTGATGAACACCCAGGATTGGGATTACTAGGTCAGACGTCCAAGTAGTCACATTGACCATCTCTGCAGGTACCGCGGCTGCCGGGTGGGCCGGGACCTCCCGGTCCGGTCTGCTCCAGCCCCCTGTCCCCTCTGTCCCTGTGAGAAGCCCCTGATGTGGCCAGGCCCGCCCTGGGTCACAGAGGAAGCGGCTTTCCTGATGAATGGCCCTGAGTCACTTCCACATTTAGATTTACATTTAGCTCTGAAAGCTGAACCGATTCTGGCTGATGGTGTCGGCTGCTCATTCCAGGGCTAAAAGCCCGTGGAGGTAACACGAGGAACGCGCGGCTGCCAGGCCTTCACCTACGTGCCTCCTTCCCCTATCATCTAGAGGCCACATGTGCTGTTGAGAGGCGACAGTCCCTCCTCTAAGCTGCACCAGGGACCTCCAGGGGGCCTACGCCCCTAGCACAGGCAGCAGAGCGTGGTGGTCAGTTGGTGGTGGTAAGAATCCAGGCCTTTCTGGGTGGCTTTGGGCAAGTTCCCACACCTTTCTTATCCTCAGTTTCCTCATCTGGAAAATGGGTGCCTTTCCAGTACTATGGCTTATACCAGAGTATATAAATGGAGGCTGAACAGCAGATGGGGGTCTGGAAGCACAGGGAACAGTCACTCCAGCCCCTCCTGTTCTCGGAGAATCCCTAGCTCGCGGGAAGTAAGGTAGGGCGGCTTTGCTAAATACACTTTAGAGAGTTAACAGAATCAAGGTCTTGCGTGGGGCCCAGGATCCTGCCGCTCGCTGAGCCTAGGAACCCACTTCCCCAAGTGTGGACCGAGGAGGCGCCTGGGGAACTGGCTGAGCCCCAGGGTGTCGAGTCAGGTGGTGTGGGGGACAGGGGACAGAGTCGAGGCTTGGAAGAGCCTCAGCAAGGAGCCCCACCAGCGAGCCCAGGGATGGATGCATCCCGCCACCAAGCCTGCCTCTTGGCTCTGCCCTAGGTCCCCTCCCCACCCCCACACCCCTAGCAAGGCCGTCAACGCAGCAAAGTCCTGTCACCCTCTGCAAGGGGGCGTTACTGGCCAGGGTTAAAAGTTCGCTGCCTCGGTGAGGAGGGCCTGGCTCTGACTCCCAGCTGCCTACTTCCTTCTTGGCTGGATGAACTTGGGCGAGTTCTTCCAGCTGGGCTGCTAAAAAGAGCCCTGAGCACCCGCCAGGCAGGTGGTGCACACCTGAAGTCCTACATGCTTGGGATGCCCAACAGGAGGATCACTGAGCCCGAAGTGGGAGGCTGGCCCGGGCAACACAGCAAGACCCCGTCCAAAATAAAAAAGAGGTGTCTCCCTAATGAAGTGCCAGAGGGAAACCAGGAGACCGTGTGGGCAGAGCACTTAACACGGCAGGCTCCCCACCGCTGGCCTTTATCTCGCTTCCTCTTTAGATACAGGGTGGAGCTGGTGGTCACTGATATCTGGGAACTATTGCACAACCCACAGGGCCTGGGAACGGAGAACACGGAGTTTCCTTGACCAGCCTCTTCCTCCCGCAGTGAGCTCTCCCTTAAGTCCTGGCTCCATCCCCTCTAACCCGGGCTCCAAGGCCCCATCTGCTTAGCTCTGTTTGGCTCCATGATGGTGCCTCCAGAGAGCCAGGGCGGCTCGGCTCTGCGGCCCGGGAAGGGAGGGAGGCACGGGCCTTCACCGCCCCTGGGCTCGGTTTCCTCATTGGTAACATGGAGACCACAATAGACGCTACCTTATCACACGGTTGTGGGGCTTCCGTAAAACAACCCATATAGCCGGGCGTGGTGGCGCACGCTTGTAATCCCAGTACTTGGGAGGCTGAGACTGGAGGATCAGGGTTCGCGGCCAGCCACAGCTACTTAGTGAGGCCCTCTGCAACTTAGTGAGACCCTGCTTCAAAATAAAGAATAAAAAAATAGGGCTGGGGGTGTAGCTTGGAGGTAGAATGCCCCTGGGTTCAATCCCCAGTACTGCAATAAATTTAAAAAATAAAAAATATAGGTCTAGGGGTGTATCTCAGAGGTAGAATGCCCCTGGGTTCAATCCCTAGTGCCACGAAAAAAACAACAAAAAAACAACCTATATAAGACAGGTGACCCAGCATCCGGCCCTAGCAAGTGCTCACTAAATCTTTCCACAAACGTGATGGACTAGCGCTGTCTCAAGTAGCCTGCATCACCCTCCCTCTGGCCAGAGACAGGACAGGGTCCTTGTCAAACTAAACCACAGAAGCCCAGAGCGTCAGGTGCCTGGTGGCTCCCTGGCCGGGGAGGTGGCTGACACCTGCTCTTCAGGGCCCTCTCCAGGTGGGCTGTGTCTCCAGAGCTGGCTGCATGGGACGCAGGTCCTTCCTCCGCCTCCTCTCCCGCCCAAGGGCACCTGCGCCAAGGGGGTCACCAGCCAGGGCCAGCCTGGGCGGACCTCCGGCCAGGATGCGGGAGTGGCTTCCCAGGTGTAGGGGTTGCAGTTTCTGTACAGACCGTAAAAGGAACAGTAAATCCAACTTAATGGAAAGGTCACAATGAACTCATTGTTTTGTATAATTAATATGTGCTAATAATTATAATAGTAAACAACAAGGTGGGCATGGTGGTGCATGCCAGTAATCCCAGTTCTTGGGAGGCAGAGACAGGAGGGTTGCAGGTTTAAGGCCAACCTCAGCAACCTAGTGAGACACTGTTTCACAACAAAAAATTTTAAAAAGGGCTGGAGGCGCAGCTCCCAGGTGGAATGCCCCTGGGTTCAATCCCCAGTACCACAAAACAAAACAAACAAAAGAAAACAGAGAGTAGACAACTGGTTGCCTTGGGCTGGACGGCGGGAGCGAGGCAGATGGCGTTGGATGCTACCAAGTTTCTTTTGACAATGAAAATGTTCTAAAATTCACCACAGAGAAGTTTGCACAACTCCAACAACATACTAAAAACCATTAAATTCTACACTTAAAAAAAAAAATGAAAATTCAGTCTTTTTCTTTTCTTTTCTTCCTTTTTCCTCCCTCCCTCCCTTCCTTTTATTGGTGTGTGTGTGTGTGTGTGTGTGTGTGTGTGTGTGTGTGTATATGTGTGTGTGTGTTACTAGAGATTGAACCCAGGGCTGCTGGACCTCTGAGCTATACCCCCAGCCCCTTTTTATTTTGAAACAGAGTCTCACTATGTTACCCTATGCTAGCCTCGAACCTGTAATCCCTCTGTCTCAGCCTCCCAAGTACTGGGATCACAGGCACGCACCACCATGCCTGGCTTCAGTCTTCTTTTTCGTCTCACCATACCCTGGCAATTCTAAACAATTAACAGCAATAACATACTCTCCCCCCCCCTGAAATCCCTGGGCCCAAGTTCTAAATAATTACTTTTAGTGGCCTATATTGTAAATAATCCCTGTGGTTACTGTTGCGTCTTAATGACATACACTTCGCTTCCAGTTAGTGTATTTTCCCACTTATCCCTCGATGAGCACTACATTTCTCCTGGACATGGGTTCAGGGCAGTCCCAGTTATGTGCTGGCTTGGAGATTTCTTTCCCCTGGCTGGGAATCACACGGGGACCTCCCGACCTCTAGCATTAAACATCAAAACAAACCTATTCCCGCCATTAACCATCAAAACACGAGCGCACAGGGACTCTAAAGAAGAAACAAAGCCGGGCGTGGTGGCGCACGCTTGTAATCCCAGTACTTGGGAGGCTGAGACCGGAGGATCCGGGTTCGCGGCCAGCCTCTGCAACTTAGTGAGACCCTGTTTCAAAATAAAGAATAAAAAATAGGGCTGGGGGTGTAGCTCAGAGGTAGAATGCCCCTGGGTTCAATCCCTGGTACCGCAAAAAAAAAAAAAGAAGAAGAAGAAACAAAAACTGGGGGCCTTTGCTCTGTGGTGTTTTTCTGTGTTGTCTAAAATTGAAAGCAAGACGGGGCGCAGACTGCCAGGGACCGTGTTTTTATGTGGGAGGCGCAGATTGGAAACATATCCACTTCATTTCACGGTTAGTACCAAAACCGATTTGTCACCCAGAGGATGGGGTGTGGAGAAATGAGTGCCTCCAGCTGCCACCTGCGCTAGGGACACTGTTGTCCCAGTGTCCCTCACCCCTGCAGGGGCATGGTGACATTTCACGCACACTGGTGGACGGGGGGTTCAGGAGGCCCAGGCAGGGTGAGTGGACCGAGGGATCCGGCGTCCGTTCACTCTGAGCCCTGGCTTTCAGATGAGAAGGCGGGACCTGTGGGGAGCGAGGAACGTTAAGGAGCCTGTGTGTGTCACAGGTGCTGGGGACGGGGCGCAGACACCTGCTCAGGGCCCATCATGGTCAGCAGCCCAGGAAAGAGGCCCACAGAGACTCTGCCCAAACTCATGGACAGCGAGGGGCTGAGCAGAATTTGAACCTGGGTTTCTAAGGCTCTGACACCAGTGTTCTGATGGCTGCCTCCTACAAGGGTGCAAATTAGACAATGTTTCTTTCATTCTTTTTCTTTCTCTTCCCTCCCTCCCTCCCTCTCTTCTTTCCTTCCCTCCCTCCCTCCCTCCCACCCTCCCTTCTTTCTTTCTTCCTTGGTACAGGGGATTGAACCCAGGGACATTCTACCTCCAAGCTACACCCCCAGCCCTTTTTGTTTTTTGTTCTGAAACAGTCTTGCTAAGTTGCCAAGGGTCTCTCTAAGTTGCTGAGGCTGGCCTTGAACCTGTGATCCTCCTATCTCAGCCTCCCAAGTACTGGGATGACAGGCGTGTGTCGCCATGTCTGGCTTTTAGGCAATCTTACAAGGAAAACAAGAACAACAAAATTACCCCCCAACCCAAAACAAAATGAACTGCTTAACAGAAACACAGAGAAATCCCAGAGAAGCCACTTCACACCGCTGCCAGTCCAACACACCAGCAAGCCTTCCCTCCTGCCACGACCCAGCGGCCTCTGGGATTCTGCCGCCTCCCCAGGACGAGCTGTTTCTTTCTTTCTTTTTTTATTTATTTATTTTTTTTTTGCGGTACCAGGGATTGAACCCAGGGGTGTTCTACCTCTGCGCTACACCCCCGGCCCTATTTTTTATACTTTATTTTGAAACAGGGTCTCACGAAGTTGCGGAGGGCCTCACTAAGTAGCTGAGGCTGGCCGCGAACCCGGATCCTCCAGTCTCAGCCTCCCGAGTACTGGGATTACAAGCGTGCGCCACCACGCCCCGCGAGGACGAGCTGTTTCCATCAGCCTGTGTCCTCCTCTGGCGGATGGTCATCCGACATCCCTTCAACATCCGCTGCCCGCCCCTCCGGCCCCGCTTCTCCTCTGGGCTTCTCGCTGCCAGTGCCGGGGCACCCCACTGTCCTGGTGGCCTGGCACCCTCTCCCCTGCCCACTCCACCCTGAGCATGTGCACGCTCTCTCCTCTCCAACCGCAGACCGAGGACTGTATCGGCCCGTGGAAGTGTTTTATTTGGGCTGTGAAGTATATTTATTTTCTGCACCGTGGAGCAGTTGCTAATCTTCAGGAATCTCAACATGCACAACGTGAATGTCTCATCGCCCTGGCCTCGCCTCTCACCCGTGACACGCACCTGGCACTGAGTCACGGGCCTGGCCCCCGCTCCGCCACAGTCCCCACCCCTCGCTGCCTCCCTGCCGCCTCACATCTGGCTGGTCTCCCGCCTGCACCTCCCTCACCCGGGCCTCGGAGCCACGTGCGTTCCAACGCCTGGCCACTTCCACGCTCACGTGGCTCCTCGACTTGCTGCTGCCTCCTCCCAAGACTATTTTTGGTGATTCTCCCTGCCCCCGCCCGCCTCCCTCCCGCTTCTCAGGCCTGGTGGATTGTGATAATGACCGGTTTCTTCAAGGGGTTCTCAGCCCTCGTGCTTGGCCATGCCAGCCAGTCCCCGTCTCTGTGTCTACCAGAGGCGTCCTCACGGCCCCCCGCAGAAAGTCTCAGCCCCTCGAGAGGGTCTGGACCACTCAGCCAACCTCGAGGCCAGAGCTGGTGTTCCTCAAATGCTCACTTCGTGCACCCCAGGGCGGGTAAACACTCGCTCTCCCAGGAAGATCAATGGGCGCCAGGGGCACGTCCAGGGAGGGGGCAGACCCCATCTCCCTGCTTGGCTTCACCCCTCCCCCCAGCTAACCACAAGGGCCCAGCCTCCCCCACACCCCGCACCCCGTTTCTCTCGGAAGCCTCCCCAGGGCCAGCAAGAAGGGGCTCATCTCCTGGGAGTCTGTGAACCACGACACTTGTATTAGCCAGTGACCACGGGCCAATTAGAGGGATTTTCACTCCTGCCTTCTCTCTCTCTCCATTGTAAGCTAAGTAGGCCGGGCTAAGTGCCCGTGTCTCTCTTATGACTGCCACTGGGCATTGTCCCATTTCTCCAGGACTCTCTGCTAACACTGGACACAGGACCGTGTGCACAGCAAAGCCAGCGAACCTCTGAAGACTCCACTTATTCATTTCAACAGACGTTAACTGAGCAACTACTGGGCCCAGGCTCTGTGAATGCAGGAGCAGATGAGATCAACATCTGTCCTCATGGAGTCTCTCATCTACTGAGAGGCAATCGAGGGGATGGAGGATGGAGAGATGCCCGGAAACGCAAACAGAGTAAAGTAAGAGGCGAGGCGGAGTGTGGCTCAGATGCGGTGACGAGAGAAGGGCTTTCAGAGATGGGCGACATGTTAGCTGAGACTGACAGGAGGTAACAGGGCAGCGGGGGAGGTGGGGAGAGTTCCAGCAGAGGTGGCAGCCAGTACAAAGGCCCTGGGGCAGAAATAAACTTGGAGGGTGGGCATGGCACAGGGTGGCAGGGAGCCAGCTAGGTCACTGCCCTAGCACAGGTCAAAGGTGACAAGAGGAGATGAACTTGGGATGACTTTGATTGGCAAGGGGAGAGGGAGGGGACAGAGGATCTTGGCCTCAGCAATGGCAATGGCAGGGCCCTATTATGCACTGAATATTTGTGTACATCCAAAATTCACATGGTGAAGCACTACCCCCCCATGTGATGGTGTCAGGAGACGGTGCTTTGGGGAGGTCATGAGGGTTAGATGAGGTCATGAAGGGGGACTCCTGTTCAGATGGGATCAATGTCCTTTTAAGAAGAGATGTCAGAGCATGCTCTTCCCCACCCCCTTCTCCCACTTCTACATCAAGGAAAGGCCTTGTGAGGGCCCAGTGAGAAGTCTGCAAGCCAGAAAGAGAATTATCAGCAGAAGACGAACCCTGCTACACCTTGAGCTTAGAAAACAAATTTCTGTTGTTTAAGTCACCCAGTCTAGTCTATGGTGTTTGTTACGGCCCACCACACAGACTAACACAGGACCTTCACTGAGCCAGGGAAATCTCAACAAATGGCGAAGGGTGAAAAATCTCACAGTTGAGACTGATACAGTAAAATGACAGGGCCGTACCAAGGCGGGTGGTAGACGTGGGCTGAGGTGCAGGAGCCTGTATTTCCATCAGAGACGCCCCAGTGTGCTCATCTCTGAGCCTTTGCCCGACGCTGACAGTCATTCTCGAAAGGCCCTGCATTAGTCAGTTTTCCGTTACTGTAGCAAAATACCTGAGATAGTCAACTTACTAAGTAAAAAAGGTTTATGCTGGCTCCTGGTTTCAGTCTGTGGTTGCTTGGCCCTGTGGCTTTGGACCTGTGGCGGCACAGGGCATCACGGCGGGAGCAGAGGAGGCCTGCTCACCTCATGGCGGCTGAGAAGCAAAGTAAGAGAAAGAGGGGTGGCCGGGGTCCTACTATCCCCTCAAGGGCACACTCCTAGTAACCTAACTTCCTCCCACCAGGCTCCACCCACTAAAGGTTCCACCATCTCCCAATAGCACCATAGGCTGGGGACCAAGCCATTACACATGGGCCTTTGGGGACATTCAAGATGCAAATGGTAACAGACCTCTCCCTGATTGCTGCCCAGGGAAACCGTCCTTCCCTTCCTTTCCCACCTCCCTGCAGCTGGACCGCAATACCAGTGTCCTCACAGCTGCCTTGGAGTGACAGCGTCTTCAGAAGCCACCTCAAAGCCAAGGGGCCACTTATCGAATAGCCTGGCCCAGAAGCTCAGCTTTGATCTGCTGGGAAACAGGCAGCCTGGAACCTTCCAACTCACTTTCTTAGAAAAGGAGCTTGTGCCACCGACCCAGGCCATAGCAATGTCCCTGAGCATCAAGATGACAGACTCCAAAAGAAAGACCATCCTGGGAATGTTTAACATGGGGAGCAATCTTCAAAGACCCCAGGCTTAAGAGAGGGTGTTTGCAGATAAAAGCAGGGCCGGAAGTTGGAATGGTCTTGACAGAAGATTTTTGTTTTTAAAGATGAGGTTTGTGAAATTTGCCTAAAGAAAAAATAAGCAAATGATATTTACAAGCCAGGCATGGGGGCGCACACTTGTAATCCCAGTACTTGGGAGGCTAAGACAGGAGGATTCAGGTTCACGGCCAGCCTCAGCTACTTAGTGAGGCCCTCCGCAACTTAGCGAGACCCCGTTTTAAAATAAAGAATAAGAAATACGGCTGGGGGTGCAGCTCGGAAATAGAATGCCCCTGGGTTCAATCCCCGGTACCGCAAAAAAAAAAAAAAAAAAAAAGATATTTACATGAAACAGTGCCTGGAATGTAAACTGTGGCGCAGGGAGGCAGACCTAGCTGTCGTGAAGTCAGGAAAACAGCCTGAGGAAGAAAAGAGTCAAGGTCAGGCCCGCTCCTAAGAAGGAAGAGACGGTAGCCCGACTCACCCGCTTCCAAGACGCGTCTAGGCACGGCTGCATTTCACACGCCAGAACTTTGATACACACATCATCCTCGAGCCCTTGCGACCTTCCGTGAGGAAGGTGGGCATTGTGCCCATTTTATAGATAAGTAAACGGCATCTGATCAGAAAGGATCAAGCCAGGTGTGCTGGCAGATGCCTTGTAATCCGAGACAGAAAGATCGCAGGTTCAAAGACAGCCTCAGCAACTTAGTGAGACCCTGTTTCAAAAAAAATCAAAAGGGCTGGGGGTGTAGCTTGGAAGTAGAACACCCCTGGGTTCAATCCCCAGTACCAATAAATAAATGGTGGCTTAAGCCCTAGGGATGCAGGGTTGTCTGCACAGTAGCCTGCTGTGCCTCAGTTTCCCTATCTGTCATAGAACTGTTCTGAGCATCCAATGGCAGAATACATGCAAGGATGACTGGGAAAGTTTGGTTGCTTCCCCTCCAGCTCTGGATATTGGCCCGATCCAGGACAATCCCCCAAACTTCTGTGACTTTCGTCACCAACCAAATGTACCTCCGCCTCCCAGGAATTTCCCTAAACTCTTTTGAATGCTGTTGTGCGGCAAGATTACAGGAAGCGAGTGTGCGGCTGTCTGCGAGGAGTTCCCCGTAGCCAGCTCATCCTGGGTGAGACGATACTAAGCTGCCAACCTGCTTCCTACACACGGGGCCGAAGAATTCCGGGAACTTCGTCTCTACTGGCTCCGCCAGGCACGGCTCCGCTTGGCCCGAGACAAAACTGTTAAATCCACGGCTCCGCTGGCCTCTGACCATAACACCAAGAACCGATGGTACCCACGTCCAGAATTTTTTTTTTTTTTTGCGGTACTGGGGATTGAACCCAGGGGCAGTCTACCTCCGCGCTACACCCCCAGCCCTATTTTTTATTCTTTATTTTGAAACAGGGTCTCACGAAGTTGCGGAGGGCCTCACTAAGTAGCTGAGGCTGGCCGCGAACCCGGATCCTCTGGTCTCAGCCTCCCAAGTACTGGGATTACAAGCGTGCGCCACCACACCTGGCTTCACGTCCAGAATTTACACCCCCAGCTAATTACATACGCACCTACCACTGCCCTGGAAAAGACTGCTTCTCACAGCCACTATGGTTCTTCTCTCACTTTTCTGTTGTGGTGCGCAGACCCCTTGGAGAATCTGACGGAAGCTGCTGGCTTTGCTGCTGAAAAATGCAGAGAGGGACCCGGTGGCCTCAATTTCAGGTGCTGATGGGGTCCTTAAAGGTGACTGCAGACCCTGATGTGAGTTGTTACGAGTTTAAGATGACCCAACAAGTCCCTCCCTCTCTTTCCTTTTTCTTTCCTCCTTCCTTCCTTCCTTCCTTCCTTCCTTCCTTCCTTCCTTCCTTCCTCCCTCCCTCCCTCCCTCCCTCCCTCCCTCTCTCTCTCTCTTTCTTTCTTTCTTTTCTTTCTTTCTATCCAGTATTGGGGATTGAACCCAGGGATGTTCAACCTCTGAACTACAACCCAACCCTTTTTGTTTTTTTATTTTGAAACAGGGTCTCACTAAGTTGCTGAAGCTGACCTCGAACCTGTGATCCTCCTGTCTCAGCCTCCCAAATACTGGGATCACAGGCGTGCACCATCACACCCAACTCGTGGGATATTCTTTTACACTGTTTTGATTTTTTTCCTCCTTTTTGGCTGTGTATAAACATCACTTTTATAATTAAACAAAAAGAGTCAATGAAATGTTATTTAGTCATTAAGAAAAAGTAATCTACAAAAATTAACTAAAATGTTATTTAAGAACTATACACACCGTTCCATGCCTATGATGGCGAGGTCGCCAATGGGCGGAGCCGGCTTCCTACCCAGCAGAGCTGGACCTCGTCAGCTGGGACAGGGCAAAACGTCCCTCCAGGAGTGATCACAAATTGTTCCCATGGGGTCTTCAACACAGGTCAGTAAAGCGCTAAGTGGACAGGGAGGCGCTAGCGATATTTCACTGGATTCTTACACAGCCACGGCGATGCAGGCAGGAAACGGCCCACACCTTCCAAGTGCAGCCATTACATACAAACACACTCACCTACAGACCCCGTGACTCCGCTCCTCTGTGCTCGCTCAAGAGAAATGAAAACGCACGTTAATCCTAAAACCGGCACGTGAACATGTGCGGCGCTTGAGTCAACATCACCAACAACTATAGACACAACTGAATCCTCCTTTCAACAAAGGATCGAAGAAACGAATCGGTTCATCCACACAGCGGAGTACACTGTAATATGGAGGACTCTCAGGTGCGCTGTGTTGCATAAAAGAAGCCGGGCCTCCAAGCGCCTTGCGTGTGATTCCAGTTATATGACATCTTGCAAAAAAGAAACTTCAAGGACAGAAAACAGATTGGTGGCTGGGGGGAAGGGCAGGATAGGGTCCGACCACAAAGGGGTGGCAGGAGAGACTGTTGGGGGGTGTAGAACTTTTTTTGTAACTTGATTGCGGGGATCCTCGCGTGACTGTATGTGTTTGTCAAAACTCATAGAATTGTTCATCAAAAAGGGTGAATTTGTCAGGCATAGTGGCACACGCTTGTAATCCCAGTACTTGGGAGGCTGAGACCAGAGCATCCGGGTTCGCAGCCAGCCTCAGCTATTTAGTGAGGCCCTCCCCAACTTAGTGAGACCCTGTTTCAAAGTAAAGAATAAAAAATAGGGCTGGGAGTGTAGCTCGGAGGTAGAATGCCCCTGAGTTCCATCCCCAGTACTGCTAAGATAAATAAATAAATAGGTGAATTTGCTGGGCAGAGGCTGAAACAAAAGGATCATAGGTTCGCGGCCAGCCTCAGCAACTTAGTGAGACCTTAGGCAACTTAGCAAGACCCTGTTTCAAAATAAAAAATAAAATAGGGCTGGGGGTGTAGCTCAGAGGTAGAATGTCCCTGGGTTCAATCCCCAGTACCAAAAAAAGAAAAAAAAGGGTGGGTGAATTTTACAGCTTGTAAATTTAAAATGCACACACAATTCGAGGAGGGCGTTTATTGAAAGCAGAATCTGTGTTCTCTACTGTGCTTCCGCCGTTGTTCATTTCTCAGTGTCCTGACTAGGAAGCAAGGCCCAGATACTCCAAGGCTGCATGCTAAACGAACCACCAGGAATATTTGCAAAGCCCTTTAGAGATCACAAAGCACCTTCCCAAGTGGTGATCCATGTGGGATCTACAACAAGCCTGTGAGATTTTTAAAAACAACACATTTTTTTTTTTTTTTTGCGGTACCAGGGATTGAACGCAGGGGCGTTCTACCTCCGCGCTACACCCCCGGCCCTATTTTTTATACTTTATTTTGAGACTGGGTCTCACGAAGTTGCGGAGGGCCTCACTAAGTAGAGACAGAGAGAGAGAGAGAGAGAGACAGGGAGAGAGAGATAGAGAGCTGAGGCTGGCCACGAACCCGGATCCTCCGGTCTCTGCCTCCCAAAGTACTGGGATTACAAGCGTGCACCACCATGCCCGGCTAAAAACAACACATTTTAGCCAGGTGTAATGGCGCATGCCTGTAATCCCAGTACTTGGGAGGCTGAGACAGGAGGAGCGCAGGTTCAAGGACAGCCTCAGCAAGTAGTGAGACTCTCAGCAACCTAGCGAGACCCTGTTTCCAAATAAAAATAAAATAGGGCTGGAGGTGTAGCTCAGAGGTAGAATGCCCCCTGGGTTCAATCCCCAGTATCACGAAAACAGAACAAAAAGCACATTTTCTCTTGCTATAAAAACAATGCTTGTTTATTAAACACAACTTAGTAAATATAGATTAGCAGAAAGAAAATCAAAACCACCCACTATCTTTCTATCCATAACAACTGATAATATTTATGAAGGCCTCCAACTTTCTTGTGTGTTGTATAAACAAATACACTTTCTTTTTTCCCAAAAAATGGGATCTTATATCCAGGCGTGGTGGCACACGCTTGTAATCCCAGTACTTGGGAGGCTGAGACCGGAGGATTGCAGGTTCGCGGTCAGCCTCAGCTACTTAGTGAGGCCCTCCGCAATTTAGTAAGACCCTGTTTCAAATTAAAGAATAAAAAATAGGGCTGGGGGTGTAGCTCAGAGGTAGAATGCCCCTGGGTTCAGTTTCTGGTACCACAAAAAAAAAAAAGGGATCTTATTGTGATATGGTTTGGGGACTTAATTTTTTAAAAATGTGATACATAAAGAATAACCATGCAGCCAGGCGTGGTGGCGCACGCTTGTAATCCCAGTACTTGGGAGGCGGAGACCGGAGGATCCGGGTTCGCGGCCAGACTCAGCTACTTAGTGAGGCCCTCCGCAACTTTGTGAGACCCGGTTTCAAAATAAAGTATAAAAAATAGGGCCGGGGGTGTAGCGCGGAGGTAGAACACCCCTGGGTTCAATCCCCAGTTCCACACACACACAAAAAAGAATAACCATGCATATCATCAGTATTCATCTGCACTGTAACTTTTAGTGGATGAGAGTTTTCCTGAATATGGAAGACCCATGATTTACATAACCAGTCCCCTACTGTTGCAGATAGTTGGTTTCTAATTTTATTGCTATTATAAAAAAATAATGTTGAAACGAATTCCATCCACAACCATCCCTGTTACCCAGTGTTGAAACTGCTGCGTGTTGAAAGCTTTGGCGTGCATTTACACACTGACCTGTCGTTTACATTCCTACCATGAGCTACGAAAGTACCACCCCTCGTGTCAGCCTTCTTTTTCAACTTAAACTTTAAGACTTTTAAAACATTTTCAATCTCATATGTGAACGATGACATGGCTTTAATTAGCATTCCCTAAATACCACGAGATTGAATGTTGTTTCTTTTTTTTTTTTTTGCGGTACTGGGAATTGAACCCAGGGGCGTTCTACCTCTGCGCTACACCCCCAGCCCTATTTTTTATACTTTATTTTGAAACCGGGTCTCACGAAGTTGCGGAGGGCCTCACTAGGTAGAGAGAGAGAGAGAGACAGGGAGAGAGAGCTGAGGCTGGCCGCGAACCCGGATCCTCCGGTCTCCGCCTCCCAAAGTACCGGGATTACAAGCGTGTGCCACCACGCCCGGCTGTTTCTTTCTTTTTTTTTTTAATAATGTGCCTATTAGACAAAAACATTTCTTCTTTATCTCACTTGCAGACTGGGGCATTCAGCTCTTCTTTACTGATCCCAAAAGTTCCTATGTGTGTTCACAAAACAATCCCTTGTCTGTCATGTGTTGTAAATATTGCTCCCGCTTATTGTTTGATGTATCAAAGCCTTTTAATTTTAGGAGCCTAATCTATAAATCATTTTCTATAATTTTACCTTTTTTTTTTTCCTTTGGTACTGGGGACTAGACCCAGAGGCATTCTACCTCTGAGCTACACCCCGGCCCTATTTTATTTATTATTTTGAAACAGAGTCTCGCTAAGTTGCTGAGGACCTCACTAAGTTGCTGAGGCTGGCCTCAAAACTGTGATCCTCCTGTCTCAACCTCCCAAGTACTGGGATTACAGGTGTGCGCCACCATCCCCGGACATAATTTTACGTTTTACCATCATGCTAAAAAGGCCTTCCAAAAAGAGGCTGTAGTTCCTTTACAATGGAGAAACTTGGCCGACCCCACCTCAACCCAGCAGCCAAGGTCGACATGACCAAATAAGAAGTCATGTTGGTATTATGTAAATCCTGATCCGATGGAGTGAGGAGGACATTTCACCTTGGTAAGATTCTTTCCCCCCAAACCCCAAAGCCCAGTCTAATCATGAGAAGACAGCAGACAAGCCCCAATTGAGGGGCCTCCAGGGAACACTGGCCAGTCTTCTTCAAAGCTCCCGAGGTCGCAAAATCCCAGGGAAGACAGAATCTCAGACCATGGAGCCATGACAACTGAATGCAATGTGGTATCTTGGATTGGATCCCGGAGCAGACAAACAGTAGTAGGAAAGCTGGTGAGATCCCAATAAAGTCTGTAGTTTAGTTAGAAATAACATGAATTTCTTTGTTTTGATCAGTGCAGTCGGCCCTCTGTATCCACGCGCTCCACCTAAGGGTTCAACCAACCGTGGAGAGAAAATAGTCGAAGGAAAATTGCCTCTGTAATGAACATATGCAGACTTCCTCCCTCGTCATCTACTCACAAACAATACAGTAGAACAACGATTTACCTAGCATTTGTATTCTATTTGTTCTCATTAGTCATCTAGAGATGATGTAAAGTATACGGGAAGCTGAGTGTGGTGGCGCACGCCTGTAATCCCGGTACTTGGGAAGCTGAGACAGGAAGATCTCAGGTTCAAGGACAGCCTCAGCAACTTAGTTAGACCCTGTTTCAAAACAAAATAAAAATTTAGAAAGAGCTGGGGGTACCACTCAAAGGTTAGAATGCCTGAGTTCAATCCCCAGTACCCCTGCAGCTCCCACACACACACAAAGTATATGGGATGATGTGCATAGATTATATGCAAACATTACATCATTTTCCATAATGGGTTTGAATATCCTTGGATTTTGGCATCTGAGGGGTGTCCTGGGACCAATCCTCTGTAGATCCAAGGGACAACTGTACACTATGATTATATAAGAGGCTAACATTAGGAGAAGTTAGTTGAAGGGTTTATGGAAACTTTCTGTGTTACTTTGTAACTTTTCTATAAATCTAAAATTATTCCAAAGTAAATAGAGTCTTGGCGAGGACTGTTGCTGGACACACAGTTGGTTTCTAATTTTACTGCTACTATAAAAATCTAACTATTGAACTGCTTACACAATCATTAATGGTTTCCTTGGGATAAAACCCTGGTACTGAACTTAGTGAGGCCCTCAGCAACTTAGGGAGAGCCTGTTTCAAACTAAAAAATAAAACAGGGCCGGGCGTGGTGGCGCACGCTTGTAATCCCAGTACTTTGGGAGGCGGAGACCGGAGGATCCGGGTTCGTGGCCAGCCTCAGCTCTCTCTCTCTCTCTCTCTCTCCCTGTCTCTCTCTCTCTCTCTCTCTCTACCTAGTGAGGCCCTCCGCAACTTCCTGAGACCCGGTTTCAAAATAAAGCATAAAAAATAGGGCCAGGGGTATAGCTCGAGGTCGAATGCCCCTGGGTTCCATCCCCAGTACCACAAAACAAACAAACAAAATTACTGAGCTTTCTAAAAGCTTTTGGACCCTATGAGCAGAAAAGCAGAGAATACAAAGGAAAAAGAAAAGAGCCATCCAAGTCCCTGGCGCTGCGGGAGGGTGGGAGGAAGGACCCGTGCACTGGTGGGGGAGGGGATGGGCAGCAACAGGGGGTCTGGAAACACTAACTGGGTCTGGACCAGTCTGCGGAACTTTGCAAGCTGAGGCACTTAGCTGAGGTTCGGTGCGGAAGGCAACGGGGAAGCAGCAAAGATTTAGCTCAGTGCTTGACACGGTCATGGATTCGTTATTTTACCTGTTTGTTTCCTAGCTAACTGACTCCTGCCTGCTGCCCACAAGGTGTAAGCCCCACCCAGCAGCCTCTGCGCCTCTCCTGCACGCCCTTCACCTGAGAGCCTAGAATACCTGGTCTCTAGCGAGAACTCAGTGAACACAGCTGCGTGACTATCTGAGTCTTGTTTCCAAAGTGACTCCCCCCCCAATTTTTCACTGTGATAAAAGTAGACATAACATAAGCCGGGCGTGGTGGTGCACACCTGTAATCCCAGTACTTGGGAGGCTGAGACCAGAGGATTGCAGTGATGAGGTAGAATAGGAGAAATAAAATTTTAGGTAAAAAGGAAACAAGTCGGGAAGGGAAGGAGAATACAGTTAAAATCTAATCTAAAGTCCTAAGCTTGCCTTGCAGGCTTGCCCGGGACATGCCCAAAGAGGCAAGACCCATATCTTTAAGAACACAATGGGCTAGCTGCACATCCGAAATTCCTGAGGAGATTAGTTTTGGAAGAGAAAGAACTTCACCTTCCACCAGAACTCCAAAAGATCACACCTGTTGTTAAAAGCCTTACACTCAGCTGGCCACCCGCTGGCCATCAGACTCTTCATCTCTGCTGTCTCTGTTCCTGGAAGACCTGTCCGGAGGGAATCCACATCTTCTGCCCATGGAAAAACTTCAAAGAAAGGAGGCATTTTCCTGCCGAGTCCCTCTAACCAACCCCCTCCCCAGCTCCAGTGCCTATAAAAGGAGATTGCAAGAATTCGGGGCGGTGCTCTCACATCTTGAGGTGGCCCGTATTTTCCCTGAACATGTTTCCCTTTTCCTTGAATTAAACCTCTGTCTTTTCTCTGACTGACGCGAGTTGAAATTCTTTTCTACACAGACCCAAGGACCCCGGGGACTCTGAGGTGAGTTTCCCCTTCCCAGGCGGGGGAACTCCTTAGGACTCTCCACAGAGCTATTGCGCTCACCCTGACAGCAGGTTCCAGGCCAGCCTCACCAACTTAGCAAGACCCTGTCTCAAAATAATAAATAAAAAGGGCTGGGGTGTAGGTTGGAGGTAGAATGTCCCTGGGTTCAATCCCCAGGACAAAAAAAAAAAATTAAAAAGTGAATAAAATGACAGCACCGGTGTGCAGTCAGACTGCCCTGGAGATCGGAGAATTTGCATCTATCGCTGCTTGAAAGCAGCAACACCCAGAGGCAGTTCCAGCACATAATTATTACCCTAGTACCCTCCCGGACTAGGCTAAGGAAGCTGTAATATCTGAGGTCTCTTTTGTAAGACAGGTGAGAAAAGTTTGTCCTTCCTTCCGTCCTCCCTTCCTTCTTTTTTCTCCCTCCCTCCCTCCCTCCCTCCCTTCCTTCCTTCTTTCTTTCCTTCTTTGTCCCTCGTACCAAATATCAACAAACCCTATATCCATACCCTAAGTAACAGCAGCCTGGCTACAGGGGGTGGGAAAAAGACCCAAGAATAAGTAAATTCTCAACCCCTCTCCTTCTCTCTAGACCAGATGCAAAGAGGAAACTGTGGCAAAAATACAAAATTCACCAAGAGTGGGTGGGGTGTAGCTCAGGGGTAGAGAGCATGCTTAGCTTGTGCAAGGCCCCAGGTTTAATCACCAGCACCACCATCCCCCCCCCTTAAAAAAAGATAAAGAAGCCAGGTGTGGTGGCACACACTTGTAATCCCAGTACTTGGGAGACTGAGACTGGAAGATCAGTGTTCGCGGCCAGTCTCAGCTACTTAGTGAGACCCTGTTTCAAAATAAAGAATAAAAGATACGGCTTGGGGGTGTAGCCTGGAGGTAGAATGCCCCTGGGTTCAATCCCCAGTACCGCAAAAAAAAAAAAGAAAGAAAAAAGAAACTCGACAAGATTTAGAGACACCTAGTCCTACGTCTTGAATAGAGAACATGGCAGAACCTTCTGGAGACATCTAGAACTACACACAGCATGACTATGCTCTCAAGGCACTGGCCCATTGTGGTGAGCTCTTGTTCTAGTTCTGCCAGGACTTGTTGGGTGATCTTGACCCCCTCGTCCCTCTGGCCAGGAGAGGGGCCTGGGAAACTCCCACTGGTAAAACTCCAGGGAAAGAAGAAGAAGAAGAGGAGCAGGAGGAGGAAGAAGAAGAAGAAATAATGCTGGAACAGGGTCACCACCCTGTGGTGCATTTTGGGTTTTTTTTTTTTTTTTTGGTGGTACTGGGGATCGAACCCAGGGCCATTCTACCTCCAAGCTATACCCCCAGCCCTATTTTACTTTTGTTGATGAGAGTCTCACTACTTGCTGAGGCTGCAATACTCCTATCTCAGTCTAGAGACTGAGAGTGTACCCCAAGAGATCCTGTCCCCAGGGCGGGGTGACTTCCTGCATCTCCTGCCTAGGAAACAAATTCTCTGCAGGTCTTTGCCATTGAAACCCCCGCCTCCCAAGAAGCAGGGGTGAGATGAACAAGCCCCCCACCAGTCTTCCTAGGGACCTGCTCTGGCCACCCCAGTGCCTACATCCAGGGAGATGTGGGGCCAGGGCTGGTGACAGTGGGTGAGAGTGTTGGCTGGGAATATAGAAAAATGCAGAAGAAACCCGGCCGGCTCCCTGCCTCCGCGGGACCTTTGGGTCCCATCCCATCCAGACGGCCGACTTCTTCCATTTCTAAGAACATCAGTAGAACCGGTGTGTGCTTTCAATCTTGTATATATAGCCCTTTCTCAGACACAGTGCTGTAGAAAAATGTCCCCCTGAAGTTCCACAGTGGAGAATGGTAAATTTCTTATGCACTTGGCAGAAAGTTACAGGACAAATCGTTGTCCCAGCTGAGCCAGTCTTAAGAGCTGGCCTCCTGAATACTACTGGCCATCCGGTGAAAGAAACAAGGGAGACTGGCAGGTTAGAACCTGAGTAGAAAAACTGTTAGGCAGGTGTGATGGTATACACCTGTAATCCTAGTACTTGGGAGGCTGAGACAGGAGAATCACAAGTTTGAGGACAGCCTCAGCAACTTAGTGAGACCCTCAGCAACTTAGTGAGACCCTGTTTCAAAATAGAAAAAATAAAATAAGGCTGGGGAATGTAGCATGGAGGTAGAATGCCCCTGGGTTCAATCCCCAGTGCCACCACCAAAAAAAACCAACAAAAACAAAACAAAACTGTCCCATGGGAATATGTATGTTAGGATGATGCATTGCTTGAAAAACTAAGATATGAAACTGCAGAGTAAACAAGCAAACAACCTGGTTGAGACACAACAATGTTAGAAGCAGCTGCCGGCATCTGAGACTCTTTCCTTCCAAATTTGTGCAATGACCATGTACTTCTGTCCTCTGGGGAAGAGATGACTTTCATTCCTGCCCATGCAGAGGCATTTTACAAAGTCCGATTAAGGAAGCAACAAACACAGGTCTTTGCCAGCTCCTTCCCCGGGGTTACCGAGCAGGCCCAACCCGAGAATGTCGAACACATGCACGGGACCCTGCATTTTCCCCAGCCCCCCAGCCTTTACTCCTTCTGGAAGCGTCACTGTGGATGCCCCCAAAACGCCTGGCAGTGTGGAGTGGAGGGAGAAAGGGGCTCTCGGAGATGGAGAAGGCTCTGGTTTTGTTTTGGGCTCACTTCCGCCAAGAATCATCCTCGAAATCATCCAACACAGAATTAGAAAACTTGGGGTTCAGTCGGGCATGATGTTGCGCTCCTGTAATCTCAGTACTTGGGAGGCTGAGACAGGAGGGTAACAGGTTTGAGGCCAAACTCAGCAACCTAGAGACCCTCAGCAATTTAGTGAGGCCCTGTTTCAAAATAAAAATTTTAGAAAAAGGGAGTGGGGATGTAGAACGCCTGTGGATTCAATCCCTGGTACAGAAAGAGAGAGAGAGAGAAAGGAAAGGAAAGGAAAGGAAAGGAAAGGAAAGGAAAGGAAGGAAGAAAGGAAGGAAAAGGAAGAGGAAGAGGAAGAGGAAGGAAGGAAGGAAGGAAGAAAGAGGAAGAAAGAAAGAAAGAAGAAAGAAAGAAAGAAAGAAAGAAAGAAAGAAAGAAAGAAAAGTTGGTGCTGAGTCCTGGCCTGATCTCAGTCAAGCCCCTTCCCTTTCTTGGGTCTCCGTTTCCCCAGTTGTAAGACGAGCAGATTAAGCGTTCTGATGCAAAGGTCTCTGCTGCTCCAATACTCCGGGATCTAGAGCGATCAGCGTTCAGCTCTGCTAAGTCTGATAAATCTAGGGCGAGAGAGAATCAGGAGCCATTTGCTGCTCAACCCCAGTAAACACCAGCAGACGGAAGGCAGGGCCGCGCCACCGCCCCGGCCGCTGGACAGGTGGCTCAGCCTGGAGCTGAGCGGAAGGAGGAGCAGGACTCAGCCAAGGCCACAGGGAGACTGAGAACCCAGCGGAGACCCTGGGGAAGCAGATCTCTGGTCCTGTCTTGAGGGTATCTGGGAGGGGCAGGCTGCCTGGCCCGAGGCAGGAGAAATCAGACAGCTTGTTCCTCCAGGGAGCAAGGGTTCCCGGAGGGGCAGCCTGGCACCACGGGCTCCACTGCCAGGCTATGACTGGGCCACCTGTCGGGCTGGGGAGGAGCAGGACTCCACCAAGCCTCCAGAAAGACTGAACCACCACACCCAGGCCTAAAACTTGGGCTCTAGTGCCCTTTGACCTGACTGTGGCCTGGCCTCCTGGGATCGTGCAAAAGAACCGCAAGGTGGGGGAGTCGAGAGGCCGGGGGTCCAGGCCCAGTTCTGAGGTGTCATGCTGCTTGTCCTGGGGCAAGTCCTTTCCCCCCTGAGTTTCACTGGTCCAAGGAGACTGGAGCCTGAAGTTCCCCTGGGCTTGAGACTTTCTAGGACTTTCCTGTCGCCTCCAACCAAAGGGAGACTTGGATGTCAAGAAGGGTACTCCCATGGCTCCTGGCTGCAAGAAAGAGGCTCCCAAGCTTCAAGGCAGAGGGGCCAAAAGTGAAAGCAAAAGCTACAGACGCGGCCCCTCCACACCCGACCACAGGCATCGGGCTGCTGGAACTTTCTAGGCACCTGTGAGGTAACGCCCCTCACTCCCTGGAATCCCACCTGGATTTGGAACTGGAGCTGAAGGGAAGAGCTGAAGCTCCCACGCCCCAGCCTCCTGCAGCCTCAGGCTTCTGAGGGGTCCACCGCCTGCCCTGCAGAACAGAGCAGACCAGGGCATTTACAGAACACAGGAGCCCCGAGGACGCTGGCTGCCCGGGGCCAAGGTCAGCAGGAGCCAGGCTCTGGCTCTGTCTCCAGCTCTGCCATCCCTCACACACACCGAGGAGCCCCTGGGCCTTGTGACGTCCAGCTGGAGGGGCTGGGGCCCTGCCAACATCCCAGGCACCCATCGGCTCTCTCTCTGGAGAAAGAGAGGACCGCCGGTGTGCGGTGTGGGCCTCTCACCCTTGACTAGGGGTCAGAGTGAAGGCCACAAAATAATTCCTGCCTCCTGCATGGGCCTCCCCGGAAGCGCCCCTACCGGTCCTGCCAACCCACAGCCAGCTTTCTCTTACCTAACAGTCTTTTTGAAGCAATTATTAATGTTTTTAATCGCAGTGCTGGGGGTGGAACCCAGGGCCTTGTGCATGCTGGGCGAGTGCTTACCAGGGAGCTGCACCCCCAGGCGGAATGATTGTCTTAACAGCATGGTCAGATCAAAGGACTCCCCCGCTTAAGGACCTGGGTCTTCTCTACGCTGCACACCTAGGGCAGTGCGTGCTCACAGAAAGTGCTCAGTCAACATCTTCCCCTGCCTGCCCAGCCCGGCTCACTCCAGACTCCTCCCACTCTCTCTGCTCTGCCCCCTCCCAGTCTCCTCTCTTTCTCCCAATCTGGAGTTGGGGGGTACCGCTGGCAAGTAGGGGGAAGGAGCTATTTGCAGAGAAAGAGGCCCCTGTTCCTCTTGGCTCTATCCACTTAGGTCGGGATCCTTGTGTGACAAGATCCTGGGTCCACCTTTCCTTAGAGAAGCTATCCTCCAAAGTACCCCTTCAAAATAAGAGCCAGAGCAGCCTTGGAGGCCCATCCCTCCACCTGGAGCACCGCACACACCTCGGCCCCGCCCACCTCGGCCCCGCCCGCCCCGCTCCGCCTGGCGCCTGGGTTCCTAGCTCCCGGACCTCCCTCGCTGCCAGGAACAACCCGGCCCAGGGCCACCCACGCCAGCACACGCACAAGCCACCGTGGCACAGGGCGGCCCGCGGCAGCTCCCGGGGACAACCGCGCGGAGGTCCAGGCCTCCTGCCCCTAGCCCCGGTGGAGAAAGATTTCTTTATGAAAGCGACCATCGCGCTCATCAGACTTGGCGGGCCCGCCCCTGGCTCCTGTCTGTGCGCAGACTTGAGATCCGATTGGGCTTCTGCTCCCTGCTAAGCCCTATAACCCAACTTAGCTGGAGTCCTCGCTGCGCGCTGGGCATCAGTCCCTCGCCTCCCCCAGGACACCCCACTTCCCTCTCACGGGCGAAGAAACCGAGGCTCGGGGACGGCCCGAGGTTCACCTCCCTTTGTTCACGCCCGATTCTCACCCCTTTACTTCTAGTAAAACACACGTACGAATCTCAATCTGTGAAAATCCGGGACGGAGTAAGGGATGGGGAAGCAGGGCCAGGCGGCCGGCACCAAGGTGCTGTGCTGGGATCAAAGTTCTACTCCCCAGCACGGTGGCAGGTGCCTCTGTCGAGGCCCGGGGTTCGAACCCGCCGGGCGGATGGCACCCATCCCCGCCAACAGGGGGCCCCCGAGGCGGGACGCCTTCCCCGGCCGCGCGATGACGGGGAGGCCGGGTGCCCTGCCCGGCGGGGCGCGGCTGCAGAGGGCGCGGGGTCCCGAGGGCGCTCGGTGGCCGACTCCGGCAGGACGCGCTCAGGAAGACAGACAGACAGACAGACAGACAGACAGACAGACGGCCCAGCCCGCCCTGGGCTCCCCTCCGCGGCCCCGCGGGGACCGGGCGCAGCGGCGCAGACTCACCCGGCGGCGGCGGCGGCTCGGGCTCGGTCCCTGCCCGGCGGCCCGGGGCTGGGGGCTCCGCGACACCCCCAGCCCGGGCTGCCTCCTCCGGGACGCGGCGGTCGCGGGCCGGGAGCTCGGGGACCTGGGCGGACGCAGCGCGGTGCGCGGGGGCGCGCGGCCGCTCGGGGACCGGGATGGGGACGCGGCCCGGAGCGCGGAGTGCGGGAGGAGCG
>PVJS01031198.1:0-23577 GCA_004027185.1 Glis glis | reverse complement strand
ACCTAACTGAGGGAGTTGGGCGGGGAGTGGAGGGAAACACACTATAGCACATGATGTACATACACAAACCTATAAGACTCAATCACTATCTGGAGCATGAAAGGGAGGGAAGGGGGAGGGAATAGGGTGGGATTGGAGGGAGGGCTAAATGTGCAATGTGTGCATGTATGATGTTCATACCCTGACATACATCAAAATGTATAATTATAATTTACAATGCACCAATAAATGAACATAAAAAGTTAAAAAAAAGATAAAAAAAAATGCAACTTTCTCCATCCAGTCCCACCTGTGGATTCCACAGAGAGTTAAACAATACACGGAGAAGCTTGGATTTAATTTTATGCAAGATGGGAAGCCACCGGAGGTCCTCAGCAGGGATGGGCTGTGATCAGATGAGACTTTTTCAGACCACTCTTGATGACATATGGAGACTGTATTGGAGAGAGGCAAGCGTGACACAGAAGACCAAGGGAAGGTAACGATGGCCCGGCAAGGGAGGTCGTGATGGGACTGGGCACACATGGACTAATTGCATCATATTTTAGAGATAAATGGGTAGTGTTTGGTGAAGGAGGGAACAAGAAATCAAGAATGACTTCTAGTTTTTTGGTTGATCCAGGGGTGGATGATGTTGGAGTCCTTTATTGAGAGGGGAAAAGTTGTCAGGGGATGGGTCTGGTGGATAGAAGCCAGGTTCCATTTTGAACATACAGGTTTTGAGGTGTCAGATATCCAAGTGCAGATATCAGGTAGCAGTTGTAGAAGAGAGTTTGAAGTCTAGAGGAGAAGTCAGCCTAAATTTTGGAGTTATCAATGAAGAGGTGGTATTTAAAGCCAGGAGGATGGATGAGTTCATCTAAGATGTGTGGAAACTAAAGAGAAGGGTGTATGGACACAGAGCCCTGAGGAATTCCAGGGGGTAGTTGGTCTGGTGTTAACGCTACATAATGATCCTCTGAACTTGTACAGCTGATTTAACGATTTATTTCCTATGATTGCACATTTTTAGGTTGATTACTATTTTCTCAATGCCAGGTCTTTATCAGAATAAATCTTCTTTTAGGTTTGTGACACATCTCCTTTGGGCTTTAAAAAAGGTATTTTTAAATAGTATTCAATTTCCAAGGGCTAAATCGATTTTATTCATTTCCATGTTCCCTACAAATAGCCATATTTTGTCATAGCTCTCTTCTATAAGTAAACTAATCATGTGATTTTTAAACTTTTTTCTCTTGCTAGAATGTTGATAGTTTTATTATCACAGTCATATAACAAATCTTCCATACATATTTTCTATACTGGTTTCAACCATTAATAGAAATGAGGCTAATATTTTTCTTTTCGCTGTGAACTAAAAAAGGCACAGCAATATGTCTTACCAAAATGTATTCATAGTTCAGCCTCATGGGATAGCGTGCCGATGTACATGTGGCTAAATATACCAAGCAACCAGTGTTGTTACTTGCTGGTTCATTTCTTTCCTTTTTTTTTTTTCTTTTGTGGTTCTAGGGATTGAACCCAGGAGCATTCTACCTCCGAGCTACACCTAGCTCTTCTTTATTTTTTTATTTTGAAACGAGGTCTCACAAAGTTGCTGAAGCTGGCTTCAAACCTGTGATCCTCCTGTCTCAGTCTCCCAAGTACTGGGATTACAGACATGTGCCACTACGCCTGGCTTGCTAGTCTATTTCTAAAATTTCTTCAGTCATATTTCACATTCAGAGCTCAAGTTGGGTTTATTATGTTTTAAGAGAATTCCATTACTGCATTTTAATTATTATTTTCTGGAATTTTAACCCACAGGTATTCTGTAGTACTCGACTATATTTGGAAAGGGTTTTTATATTGTTTATGCTTCCCTGACTCAGGATGCTACAGTTCCTTTTGTCAAACCACAATGATTGTTCCTAGGGAGTCACTAACTGGACATGACATACCCATCATTCCCTGGGTACCTACTTCCAACAAATTTCTACTACTGAGACTGCAGTCTTTGAAGTCAAGGATCATATATAATTCACAACCAATTCTCACTCTCAGCCTAGTCCTGTAAATGGCTCATAAGAGGATTTCATTAACTATATGCTGGATTTAATTGAATAGCAACTATATTAAGGGACTCACTTTGTTTCCAAGCCCTTGTAAGCACCAGTTCGGCCTTTCTTTTTTAATTCTTCCAGGATTTGTATAAAAGAAGTTGGATAGCGTATCAGCATTTCTGCTAATTAGGTGGGTATATTACTTTAAGAATGCCATTAAATTCGTCTTAACCCTCTAGGAAAGTATATCACACTGGGTCCTATACTCCAGCCTACTCTTTACAAATTAATAACTTTCCCATGAAATGCTTTACATTCAGAATCAGCAACCAGGGGCTACTTTTATTCAACTGATGTCTCTTTTTCCTTTCTCCATTTAATCCAGAGATGATACTTATTTAAAAAAAAAAGAGTATAAAGCTGACCAATCTAAAAATCCTTTCTATATCATTACTCTCCATAAGGCAGAGCCCAGAGCCCTATAGTGTGGGTCCTGGAGCATTCAAGCAAACAAAAACCTAACCGTGAATTAGTTTGCTCAGTCAGTCTGCTTTGCCCTAGGCCTTCCTGGGGCTGTGAATCTTTTGGGAATACCCATGGGAGAGCAGCTCCCTGCAAAGCCACACCCTGGAACCTTGTCTTCTGTTCCATCTGTCCCAGGGTAGGTCTTCCTGCTGGCCCCTATACCCACTCTGGTCCTCTCTCCTCTATTCAAGGCCTCAACATAAGGAATCCACATCGATGTTGCTGATTCCCAAAATGACATATGCATTCAAAAAAGGATGCTCCTGGTACCCAAGCCCTATGTCTTAGTAGGAAGTCATGTGCCTCTAAACAGGGATCTAGTAAACGGTCCCATAGTAAACTAAAGAGGGTGGGGTATATTTTTAGGCCTCAGTGAGAAAATCAGACAAAAGATATAACTCCATGTATTTTAAAATATATTTAAAAACCTATTGCTCCTTTAATTCACATATACAATTCTCAGTGATAAACAGAAATTTTATAGTAACACCTGTAAGCTGGTTCACATAACCCACAATGATGGAAAATCCACATCCTGTGAATAGCACACTCTAAAGCATTACGTTAGCTCTGCATTTATCCAACCCCACTTTCACTGCTGCTCTTAAACTCCCTGACTTAAACACATTTCTCAGGAGTCAAGTTAAAGAGAGCTATAAAGCCCAGTTGTTAGGATGGGTGGGGAAAGTGGCACTTAATAAGTTGTTCACTCTACCCGAATGCTGCTTATAAATAAGATTTTGCTAAAGACTGCAGACATGTTAAAAAAAAAAAGCTTCAGCAATATGGGATTACAATGATGAATGAGACTGCTTAATGAGCTTCCTCAACTTGTCAAAGGAATTCGCTTAGGCACAGAGCAGGGCAGTAAGGATCTGTGCCATAGCAACGGTGTAATCCGGAACTCCTGGAGCACGGGGATGAGGAAGCATTTCCAGCTGTGGGGACCTTGAGATGTTCATGGATTAGGTCACATTTAGGTGGGTCCTCAACACCCCAGGGAGTATGTATGGCAGGAGTGGGGAGTAGCGAGTAAGGGCCTGAGTTGGGCAGAGATGTTTTAGGGGAAAAGAACACATTGAGTTTTCTAAAAATGCTCAGCCTGAGTTCATCGATCATATAATTTAATTAAAGATAAAGTCAGACGTGGGGGCACATGCTTGTAATTGGGGGGCTGAGGCAGGAGGGTCACAGACTCAAAGCCAGACTCAGCAACTTCTCAGGGCTCTCAGCAACTTAGAGAGACCCTGTTTCCAAATAAAAAATAATACAGGGCTGGGGGCACAGCTCAGAGGTAGAACGCCTCTGGGTTCAATTCCCAGCACCACACACACACACACACACACACACACACACACACACACACACAAAAGCTATGATAAAGAAGAACAATAAAGGGCTGAACAATTAAAGGATCAAATTTCGGGACTCTAAATGGTATGCTAAGTAGTAAAATTTTCTCTGCAGGGAAAGGTATGACTTGGACCACTGAATATTGCCTCAGTTCATCCTGGGGAGATTTTTCTGGACATCTTTCTCTACATCTGTAGCTTTTTCACTACACTTCAGAGGACTTAGACATTGGGAATGTACGGGGCAGCAGTGGAGTTCATGCAGCCCAGTCCGGAGGCCACCGCACTAGCTCAGGCTACAGAAAATGAGGCTTGGAGAAGAAACAAAAGGAATATGACAAAACAAAGAGAAGGAAAAAGTCAACAGGACTTGGCAACAGGAAGAGGAAAGTTTCAAGTGTGAGGGAAAAGCCAGGTGTGGTGGTATACCTGTAATCTCAGTATTTGGGAGGCTGAGACAGGAGGATCTTAGGTTTGAGGCCAGGCTCAGCAACTTAGCAAGACTCTGTTTCAAAATTAAAAAAAAAAATAGTGCTGAAGGTATAGGTTGGCGAATGTCCCTGGGTTCAATCCCCAGTACTACTACTACTACTACTGCTACCACTACTACTAGTAATAATGATAATGATAATAACAACAACAAAAAAACAAATGTGAGTGAAAGAGGCAATGTATATTCTGGGAAAGTTAAATTTTATTCTACTGAGTCTTGGAGGTCTACACAAGAGCCACTGAGTACCTAAATGAGAATAAGAGAAAACAAGAACTTTCAGAAAAGATTGCTCTTTAGTGGTGCTCAAGGAGCTAAGTCAGAAGTAGTACCTGGAGCCGGGCGTGGTGGCGCACGCTTGTAATCCCAGTACTTGGGAGGCTGAGACAGGAGGATCGCAGGTTCGGGGCCAGCCTCAGCAACTTGTGAGGCCCTCTGCAACTTAGTGAGACCCTGTTTCAAAGTAAAAGAATAAAATAGGGCTGGGGGTGTAGCTCAGAGGTAGAATGCCCCTGGGTTCAGTCCCCAGTAACACCAAAAAAAAAAAAATGTAGTATCTGAAAATAATACTCCTTGAATAAACTTCTGTACTCCCCATGCATTATCTGGGGAAATGTCCCTGGAGGTCATCTATTTTCTGGAATCTTCCTCACTTACCTGGGTTTCTCTTACATCTGCATCATGCTCATCACTGCCACTGGCTTGTAAGGGTTGGGCTGGGATACACAGTAGATGACCGGAAGGGGTCTTACCTGTTGCTCTGATGGGGCACATCTCAGGGGCGACGGTGACCCCCGGAGACCAGCATCGGCCGACGTCACAGCAGCACTGCATCTTGGTTATGGACTGCGGCAGCTGGTTAGAGCAGCGCCCGTTTGTCAGAGCTGTGTAACAGTATCCTGGGCGAACGTCTGAGCAGACAGAGAGACACACACATGTTCCTTGAGATCAGACCTGTGACAAGGCTCCCCTGCCTCCGCGCCACCACACCTCACGCCTGGGCTACGGAGGGATGAACTCACGTGCCATGGAAGACAGGCTTTGAGCTCTGAGCAGGCGCAGCGAGGCTCAGTGAGCCTTTGCCCCTGCGTGCCCGCACGCTGGCCAAAGTCCCACATTCCACACCCAAGGTGGGAATGAATGATTCAAACCACATGTGCCGTAGGAAAGGGGGGGGGACTAAGAAAATCCCTGGCGGTGACAGTGGGTTGTCCTTGGTTTCCAACTGCTTCATCTGGGCCATGTTAGGCAAATATTTACATAAACCTACTTTAAAACAACATTAAGTCTGTGCTATAGTCTACATTTCTAAAAGACCCTTCTTATTTTTTGGTCCCAAACTGTGAGTCAGACTTGTGAGATTTTTTTTTCTTTTTTTAAAATAAATTAGCCACTTCACAGTCAGAGCTAATGCTTATTAATCAAGATTTCCTTTTGTCTGGGGCCTTAACAGATTTTATAAGGCTCTAATTATTTACAAGTCAAAAGCATAAACTATTCCAAATTCTTAGTCCTATAGGATATAACGGTTGTAGAAAAACCTTTTTTTTTTGGCAGAAAGGTATCTTCTCAAAGCAATGTGGTAAGAGAGAATTCTATATATCACTTTTATTGGGTTACATCATGTCTGGCCAACTAAGAAGGGAGTGTGGCACAGGAAACACCTTTGAGAAACTATTGTGAAATAAAACACTTTTATCTATCTGACATATACCTCTCTTCAGGTAAAATATACCTCAGTACAGTCTGTATAAAATAAAAATTTGAGGAGCAAGTCACATTTTAACTATGCCTGTCATTTAAAGGACTATAAGCAGCAAATCCTTTTATAAAGTGAAGAATTTTCTTACAGTCAAAAATCCATCCCCATGTTTCCCTAAGTCTGAATACTAAACCTCAAGTTTTGGCTCAGAGGGTCATATCTGTTATTGTTATCATCTACATCCTTCTCTAGAACACAAAGCCTTCACATCTTGAGAAGATGAAATAAAATAAAAACAAGGCTAATTTTGAAACATTTAAATTAAGTGAAGAAGGCTAAAACAAACCTAGACAAACCCTAGAAGAAAATTATGCGTCAGCTTTACAGATACAAGGTTATTTCTGAGAAGTACTTAAAACCACTAGAGCAAGTATAAATGCGCTTTCTAGAAATTTTTTTGTGGTTCCAGTTCCTGTACCTCTGGTCAGATTAATAGTCTGAGCAAAGGGGCAGAACAACTTTTACTGCAGCCTGGTCCAGGACAAATGGCTAGAAAGGGGGGTGCAGACAAGGATGCTCTGTGAGGGCTGGGGGGCACCTCCCCCATAAAGAGGGTGGAGAAATAGAACTTCCTACATTATAACTTGCAATGCCTTAAAGCCACTAATACTTCATCCACTCATTTAGTAAATATTTGGGGCAAGGAAACCAAAGGCTGTTAAGGATAGGAAGAGATACTTAAAACTGGCCTGTATCCCAGATTCCAATGATTTCGGTGGTCAAAACCCAGTGTAAACACTTGACCAAATTATGAAATTTGTACATATAATTTTCAGCGTGGGCTATCTTACAGAGAAAAGCTGGGACCTATAGTTGCCAATGGTAAACTACTAATGGGCTAATGTCTATTATTTTGCAAATTAACTGTGGTACTATGTTATTGCCCATTTGGCCGACTAATATATTAAATCATTAGGTCAGAGACTTTTGATCAAAACGATGCATGTCAGGGATGAAAAAATTACAAGTTGTGTTCGGGTTGCTGGCAGTCACTGATTTACAAGTAGCACCTGCACATACGATACAGTAATTGTTTTGCTTGCCCGCCCTCCCTCCTTCTTTCCTTTCCTTCCTTTCTCTCTCTTCCTTCCTTCTTTCCTTCCACTCCCTCTCTACCTTTCTTTCTCCCTTCCTTCATTTTTGCAATTAAAAAATACACAAATTTACACAACTTGTGATTATAAGAAAACCTGTAAGGTAAAATAAACAAAGGAAGGTGAGAACCAGGGGCCACTTGGAGGAACTGAGCCCCGGAGCACACCAGCCTGGAGTTTCCCTCTTCCTTAGGGAGCAGGACCACAGCAAGAGGGAAGGGGACTATCCTGGGGCTGGATCACTCTGCACAGAGCTAAGAATGACTTAGGATAGTCTGAAGCCTATGAGAGTCAGAGGTATAAGCTTTCAGGATCTGTAGAACATAAAGAGAAGTGGGAGAAATCTTGGACATCTTTGTGCATTGTGTTGTATTGTATTGGTACTGGGGATTGACCCCAGAGGCATTTTACCTCCGAGCTACACACCCAGCCCTTTTAGTTTTGAAACAGGGTCTTGCTAAGTTGCTGAGGGTTTTGCTAATTTGCTGAGGCTGACCCGGAACCTGCGATCCTCCTGTCTCTGCCTCCCAAGTACTGGGATTACATGTGTGTGCTGCCACTCCTAGTGTGTCTTTGTCTATTTTACATCTGTCCTAGCCAAGACATTTTGGCAGAAAAGGAGTAGGAAGCCTTCTTCCTTTCTCCCCTTCTAAATCACTTGGCTTTTACTCGAAGGACCCAGAAATCACATTATATCAAAACAAATCTATTAGGGATTCAGTAGGAATTTTTAGGTCACCCTAGGCCTCTCCTAACTAATCATTAGCATTATTGTGTACAATTAGGACCCAGGAGTTGTGAGGCCCAAAGTGGGGAACAGGACATTCTTATGACCCCCAGGAGTGGAAGAGATAGATTATATGGAAGGAAAACCCTACACAAAAATATTATAAAGTGCCAATGGAAGATCACAGAACCAAACTTAAAATAATACTGCAAGACCTTAAGGACAAAAGGAACGTGTTAGGACTTGGGAGGTCTGAGTATCAGAATATGGTGACAGGGTAATAGTGGGAAGTTCATCTCTAAGAGATGCACAAAGAAGATACTAATTAATACTATCTACATACAGGGTTTTCACTAATTCCAAACAACCTACTTACAAACAAAGCTCAGATTCATGTATGAGTTGGGGACTATTTGTATTTTCTTGTCACTAGGGATAATTTTGGGGGTATCTGCAGTTGGAGGGAAACATGAGTGTTAGGAAAGGCAGAGATGTCACTTGGATCATTTAATGTAGCAAGCTGCTAATACAATAAAGTTCAAGGAAAAAGAAACAGTGCTTGCCTAGGGGTATGGCGAGAAACCTCACTGCATCCCGAGTTCATGCAGTTCATGGGAGGAGGCGATGGGAGAGGTCCAGACTGCAGACGCAGCCAGGCCCACAATGGAATCCCAGCTCCCCCACTTATCTCCTGCTTAGACAACTGCACCGAAGTATTTATCTAACCCCTTTAAATCTCAGCTTCTTCCCAGCTACAAAACTGTTGTGAACATGAAATCAAATCATTTACACAAAGCACCTCAGACCGAAGAGGCAATCCTTGAATCTTAATTCCTTTCCCCCACTCCTTTGTAAAAAGTCAGTATGGATATATTTGATAAAAAGAAAGGAATTTTCAAAATATAAACCACCTGATATGTAAATGTATGTATGTATGTATGTATGTATATATATATATATATTTATTTATTTATTTTGGTGGTACTAGACATTGAACCCAGGGGCATTCTACCTCTAAGCTATACCCCAGCCCCATTTTATTTTTATTTTGAAACAGGGTCTCACTAAGTTGTGGAGGGTCTCACCAGGTTGTCGAGGCTGGCCTCAAACCTGTGATATTCCTGTCTCAGCCTCCCAAATATTGGGATTACTGGTGTGTGCCACCATGCCAGACATGTAAATGTATTGCAATTCCAGCCAGGCATGGTGGTGCATGTCTGTAATCCTAGTTAGTATTGGGGAAGCTGAGACAGGAGGGTCACAGGTTTGTGGCCAGCCTCGGCAACTTATTAAGACTCTCTGCAACTTAGTAAGACAGTTTCAAAATAAAAAATAAAATAGGGCTAGGGGTATAGCTCAAAGGCCGAATGCCCCTGGGTTCAATTACTAGTACCACACACACACAAAATATACTTTAATCCCTTTAATGTATTTTGAGACACTCTTTCAGGGTTAAAAAAACAAAATCTATGTACTAGCTGGACAAGAAAAGCTCCTGATCTCTCTGTTGATCATATACACTGGTAGTCTTGTGCTCACAACTGTTCAGTCTAGCAGTTGTCAAAAATCTTTTTTTTTTTTTTTTTGCAGTACTGGGGATTCTACCTCCTGCAGTACCAGGGGCATTCTACCTCTAAGTTACACCCCCAGCCACTTTTAATTTTTTTTTTAAACAGGGTCTTGCTAAGTTGCTGAGGCTGGCCCCCAACCTGCAATCCTCCTGTCTCAGCCTCCCATGTACTGCAATTATAGGTGTGTGCCACTGTGCCAGTCTCAAATCTATTTTTTAAACAGAATACTTATTTATTTGATAATTTACATGGAAGCCTGACAACATAACAGATAAGAGCAGAATTGCCAGGCCTGGAGTGTGTATAGGGGGAGGGGCCTCTCCTTTGTCACTGTCCCCGTCCCCACCCTCAACAGCCCTGCACAACTTTGCAACACCTGAAGGGTCCACTGGACACAGACCAAACACCACTGGTCTCCAAGTCCTAACGGAAAACTACCAGACTTTTAAGCAAGAGTGGTATTTAATCAAAGCACTATTTTAGGACGATAAATCTGACAAGATGGACTGTAGAGAAGCCAGGAAGCAGGAAGACCAATTAAGAGATTATTGCAAAATTTCAGACCTAAATTAACACAGGTCCTGGGAAACGACTGAAGATGTAGAAATAAACAAAGAGATATCAGGGACAGCTTCCAGGTCTGACACTGCACAGCGGTGTTGTTAATGTAGACCAAAGATACATCTGTAGTATCTCCTGGATCATTCTTCTTTATAGGAAGTAACTAATCCCCGAACAAGATAAGAAGCCCGAATTCTTTTGGAGGGTATTCAACCGTTCGATTCATTTCCATTAATGTACAGTTTTACCTCCAATGAGAGATTATGCGTCCCCCTTGTCAAACACATTTAGAAAGATGTTCACTGCAGAACTGATTTATACAAACCACGCATGCTGTCTGTAATTAAACCCACCTATGCATCTGGTACCGTCGGGAGAGGTGTAAAAACCAGGGGGGCATTTGCAAAAGTAACTGCTGACAGTGTTGGTACATTCACCCCCATCGCAGATTCCAGGAATAGTGCTGCATTCGTCAATATCTGGAACATAAAAGGAGAGTTTCAGTATTTGTAGAATACAATATAAAACTGTTCATCATTACGAGGATTCAAATATTGTACTAGTCAAATTTCCCTAAAACAGTCATCTTTTACAGATGAATAAAACTTGAGATAAGAGCAAAGAAGTCCATCATTTATAAAGTGATGCTAAACCCAAGTCTCCCCCTGGCAGGGGCTTGCAGGGGTCAGGGAGTTTCCACCTAGGTTCATGCCATCAAAGGCCAACAGGTCATGAATATGTCATAATGCATATCTCCTTAATTCCCACTCAAAGATGAAATGAAGCGAGGAGAAAGTGTTATGTTTGGACGAGCTTAAATGAACTTGACCTACGGTCCCCTCCTGGGTGACATGCCCTCTTCCTTCAGGTGTCTAGTGCCTTGTTACTTTCCTGAGCCACTTGCTTCTCAGCCCCACTGTTTCGAAAGGCTAACAGTGAGAGTCATGATCTCATTACCAGGCTGAGGTGGAAGTGCCGTGGGCAAGAACCCACGTGGGCAAGTCAAGAACCCACTCTGACCCGCACGCGTGCTAATGTGCTATTTCTCCACGCTCTTGCCATGCTGTGTCTATCTCCTTTCAGTTGGATTTCTGGAATCCCAAGTAACAGAATTTGAGAATGGTGACTTTCGCAGAGCTTCTGCAAGTCAATCTGTATCAAATGCCAGCTGCAAAAGTAAATCAGTTGGGGATGCCGGGTGGGCAGGGGCTGGGCTGAGCTGTTGCTGTGCCCTGGGCACCTGTCCCTGTCTCCGTGAGGCAGGAGAGGTGGAGCTGCTGGGAAGTGGCTATCCCCTAGCTGGCATGGCCTCACTGGCTTCTTGCTGTGACCCTGAGGAGAAAAACAGATGGTGGGTCCCTTCCCCCCTATTTGCTGCCCCTGTCCTTTGTTCTTGTCCTTCCTTCTCACCCCGTCCGTCTCTTCTGTTCTCCCCAGGCATTCTTCCCATCTCTCAGCCACTTCCCTACCCCGGGGCTCCTCTGGCAGAACGGGAGGAAGGAGATAGGATGAAGAGAGTCTCAGTTCCAGGAAGGGCATTGCTGAGACACTCAGCTATCCAGGAGCTCCCTCCACTATCCAGAAGCCCCATCCAAGACCCTGGACTTGACAAGGGAAGCGGATGACCTGATCCTCACTGTCTAGATGACTAACCAAGTGAGAAAAAGTAAACGCACTAAAAATCGTGGCAGCTGTTTGAAAGTCACAGGTAACACTGAAGATCGTGAATGCCAAGGAGCCTGGGAAATTCACTTTATTTTATTATAAAAACTCAACCCACTATAAAAGGCATGACTCAAAAGTAAGCAAGCTGATTCCTCAAGTCTTGGTCAGATAAAGTGTCAGCCATGCTATTTTAGACCTGCACCATGTATGCCGGCTAACTTGGAAATGATAGTTAAGTGTAAAGGTGGCGTGTGGACTGTGGACCTGGGAAGGGCCTCCACGTATCATCTTGTTCAACCTTCTCATTTGACAGGTGAAGTAACTCAGAGATGGTAACTCACCAGTCACCACAGAGAGGATTAGGGACTTTACCAGGACTGGGGCCAGGTCTTCCTCATTCTTGGGGATCCCTAACCTATATCACAGAGATTTTGTTCAACTAATTGTATAGGGGGCCACTTGCTTCAAGCAGTTAAGAGTCAAAGGCCTGTAACCGGCTACCAGGATTGTACTCCACCCATGGAAAGGGGTTAAGCGGCCTCAGGAATTCTCCTTGATGCCTGAAAGGATAAGAGCCCCTAATAGCAAGTAGCCATCAGATAAATATGCCATTGTTTTGGAAAGAGGAAGTCCTGAGGTTTGGGGCTCACATATTACGGAGTGCATGGACTTAAGAGCCACATTTAAAAAAAAAAGTCTTTTGCGTCATTCAGTGCTATTGTAATTGCTAAAGGCTGGGCTGACAATATTCTAATCCCAAAATATTAGTGGTTAATTAGGAATCCAAGGGACTTCTTCCAGAAATAAAACTTAATCCTTTAATTACATTTTTTATTTCTTAATTTCCTCTTGCAGCAACCTATGCAAATATGGACTTGGTTTCCAAAAGGAAAAGGCTCACGTGTTCTTTCAGTACACATACTGTACAGTCGGAAAAATCAACAAAAAGGTAGGCATGGAGCTCTATTTCTCAAATCACAGCTATAAATCTCAATGTTTTGCTTCATAAATGTATGAAAATTTAGAAATCATTTAATCTCTTCAGCTAGTTAGTTTACATTTAAAATGTACCTAAATTTGCCTATTTATATAAACTTTGGCCTGTGACATTTATTTAGGTTTTGGGGAAAGAAGGATATTATAGGAGAGAAGGGAAACTTCTGGAAAAGGAAGACCTCATGGAAAGCAATTTCAATAAAGCCTTCTTGCATCGGAGGAGTGATGGCTAACATCTTGTGAATTTGCTAAGCCCAATTTGATTGAAAAATTTTTAAGCACTCTAAAAAGTACCCACTCTCTTCCTCTCCATGTCAAGAGGAAAGATATATTTAAAAAGCCACTCAAATAATGGCAAAGGGGCCGGAACAAGGTTCACAAGATGCTATAATCTGGACCCCAAAGGCCCATCTGTTAAGGCTTGGTCCTCAGCCTATGATGCTATTGGGGGGGGAGGTCTAGTGGAAGGAAGGCAGGTTATTGGGGGCGTGACCTTGAGGGGGTTATTGGCCCCAAGCCCCCCTCTCTCTCTCTCTGTTTTCCGGCTCCCATAAGGTAAAGAGGCCTCTTCCTCCATGCGCCCTCACCATGGTGTGCTGCGTTGCCACAGGCCCAGAGACAATGGCGCCAAGGGACCATGGACTGATACCTCTGAAACCATGAGCCAAAACAAACCTTTCCTCTTTTAAGTTGACTATCTCAGGTATTTTGTCACAGTAATGGAAATATGACTACACACAATGCGCAGAACCTCACAGTTATGCCTGACCATCTCCTGGGGGCATGTGTTGGATCTCTTGTCTTTTCGGTGGTTGTGAGCCAGACTTCCTAGTTTCTCTGGCTATCCAGAGGCTGGCCTATGCCAAGAGCTAGGCTGTTCCCCTAGTGAGGTGCCGTAACTGGAAAATGGCAAGGGAACTGAAAGAGGGACCTGGCTTGCCGAGTTCTCAGAGGACTTTCTGATGGCTTTCCTACCAGAGCAAGACAGGGCAACAAAGCTCAAACACCCTCCAGACCAGGTACATGAGGTACTAATGGAATATTCTCATCTAATATAATTTTTCTTAGAAAAATTAAAAAAAGAAGGAAAAAAACTCCATCAACTAGATTTAATGCAACAGTAGACAGAAGAGGAATACAAAAAGGTCTAGCCAAAAGCATTCTGTTTTTATCTTGTTATAGATTCCAATATGAAGCTGCAGAAAAATTTTGTGTATATGGAAAAGGATTAAGTAATTCCCAGGCTGAATTTTTGGTCAATTGTATGCACCACCACAATAGGTTTCTTAGCATTAATAAAAAGATTTGAATTGTTTCTATTTCAGTCTGAGCATTAGATTTGCATTTTCTGTCTAGTCCACATCCATAGGCCATAACTATTAACTAACTGGTCTGCGTGAAAATTGAGAGACATAAAATCAATTCTAGTTCAGGCTGGAAGCTATCCTAATTCCAGAATAGAAATAGCTATCCTAATTTCCAGAAATACCAACTAGACAAGTTGTACTACAGTTCATATTGCCCTAAATCTTGAAGCTAACTATATCTCTTGGAGCTGAATATATTAAACTGACAAACCTTAAAAATCCATTGTTGATATGGACTTTGCATGTGATAAAGTTTAATAGCTCATTACATTAATGTCACAAAAAGATATGCACAATACCTGAAAATCTATACCATCATATTACATATATAAATATATATAAATTTATTTTTGTTTTTCGGGGTTTTTTTTGTAGTACTGGGGATTGAACCCAGGAGCATTCTACCTCTGAGCTACACCCCCAGCCCTATTTTTTATTCTTTATTTTGAAACATGGTCTCACTAAGTTGTGGAGGGCCTCACTAAGTAGCTGAGGCTAGCCGAGAACCCAGATCCTCCAGTCTCAGCCTCCCAAGTACTGGTAGTACAAGCATGCGCCACCACGCCTAGCTATAAACTTATAAATATATGTAATATATCATATATATATTTTAATATAACACATATGTTACATATTTTAAGTAACCCCAAATATTGGGAAAGTTATTAAATTAGATGTAATAGCTTTCATCTAGGAAAGAAGGCAATATACTATGGCTCAGTAAGCACCAGTGAGTCAAAAGAGGCCACTATTAGCTCTTTGCAGAATGCCTAACATATCCAAGACACAGTCCCTTAATTTATAAGGTCAAAGGGTAAAACGAGGTGAGTTCTTTGCCTCTTTCAGTATCTACAGTCTCTCTTCAAACTTAGCTCTACAACTTCTAAAACACATTCACCTATCGTCAAACGTCAATTATATTATTCTTCAAAACCTAAAATGTTTTCAAGACACCCTACTACAGAAAAAAATGAAAATATTTTTCACAGTTATCTCAAGTAAATATATATAATATATTCAAGAATGCAATAGCAGGCTGGGCGTGGTGGCGCATGCTTGTAATCCCAGTACTTTGGGAGGATCTGGGTTCACGGCCAGCTTCAGCTCTCTCTCTCTCTCTACTTAGTGAGGCCCTCCGCAACTTCGTGAGACCCAGTTTCAAAATAAAGTGTAAAAAATAGGGCCAGGGGTGTAGCGCGGAGGTAGAACGCCCCTGGGTTCAATCCCCAGTACCGCAAAAAAAAAAAAAGAATGCAATAGCAATTATAAATTCTATGATGATTAATAACCTAAAAACAACCCCAACCCCTAAAAGTAATTCTATCAGAGTTGGACTATTCCATTCAGGGCAGGTAGATATTAGGTGTCTGACATGTAATTTATGAATTGTACCATAAATGTAAAGCTGTCTTTTGCTGGTACGATATACTGGGTAATCAACAAAGAGGTTAAGGATTCCAAGTCCGGACAAATAACTTTGAATAAACTATTCCTCATAGCTAGAGTCTAGGGGTATAAACACCATAGCAACTGTTCTTTTAAAAAATACATACAACTACATAAAACCTCAGATCACACCAGACAAAATGAGTTGAGAGTAAGAGAAAGGGTTTTTCTTCTGAGCCTGATAATAGAGTTTGAGGATTCTGTTTCATTACTGTCAGACATTGTCAGACCCTATCTAAGTTACCATCTTATATGAGCTTTATGAGCTCATCAAAGAAAAGAGAGTTCAATGTTCCCTACTGATTTTCTAGATGCTTCCCTTTTTAAGAAATTATTACTGCACATGGAAGCCAGGCCTCATTTTGCAAATAACAGTCGTGGTAAATATGAACATATCATCTATATACACATATTTTTGTATGAAGTACTAGGGATTGAATCCAGGGGCATTCTACCTCCGGCTACACCCCCAGCCCTATTTTTTATTCTTTATTTTGAAACAGGGTCACTAAGTTGCTAAGGGCCTCACTAAGTAACTGAGGCTGGCCGCGAACCCAGATCCTCCGGTCTCAGCCTCCCAAGTACTGGGATTATAAGCGTGCGCCACCACGCCCGGCTTATATACACATTTTTAAAAGCTTATATAAGCTAAATGCAAATATAAAATTTTACCTCAAGTTGCTTTTTGTTTGACTAACATGGGAAAAGTTTCCATATGATGGGCATATGTCATGCCCCAGAAAAGAAACTTCTAACTTTGCAGTAGGAGCTTAAATATAAGTACATAGGTCTCCCCTGCCCCCTAAAAATAAAACATATTTTAACTAAAAAAAATCATAAGATACATAATTTTAATAATATCTAATTATTAAATTTAAATTTGGTCTCTAGAACTATTCAAAAACATGTGTCTTGAACGTTTTAAACCAAATATTGATTCAAAAATATTTCATGTTTTAATATTTAATTTGATTCAGATGGGCCTCTTATTTGGGGTCTATAAAAGTGGAAAAAGCTGCAGGGTTTTTCTGGTTCAATGGCACCAAGGCATATTTCTGGTAGGAATATTATATTTACACTTTCATGGGGATGACAAGGGCAGCAGAATTTAGGAGAAATTTGCAAGCAACCTTGGCACTGATGGTGAGTTTTGTCAGCCCTCCTCCTCTCCCCCTTAGTTGCAAAGCATGGGATTTCTTACCTTCACATTTTTGTGACACTTCATTAAATTTGTGTCCAGCAGGGCATTTGCACTCAAAAGACCCAACAGTATTAATGCAATTTCCTCCTTGACAGAGCCCAGGGATGGCCTGGCATTCATCCACATCTGTCAGATTTTAGAAGAGAAAGATAAAGATGCATATAAAATTCATTGCAGAAGAAAATGTGATAGTTGGTTTACAATTATATTTACCATAGTTATATCAATATCCAAACAAGCTTTGGAATATGATGTCAGAAACTACTTTTCGCAGTTGCATTATGTAAAATAAACTATGTTATATACACAGTTGGTCAATAAATGTTCTATAAGAAGTATTCTTTATTTTCCCACCTTCTACCTACCCTCACGAAGAGGATAATATTTGTACTAGCTTTTGTGGGTCTTATCACATACACAGCCAAGTATAAGGCTACAATGATTTTTTAAGGTAATTATTTACTGCCTCATTTTAGTCTCTGGATTGTCAGTAATAAGCAGAGTTCCCCAAGATCCTTAAAATCAAAATGCAATATATTTTTACAAGAAAAGTGTCTTCAAGAGTTGTACTGGATGGTTAAGTTAGACTTTACTTGAGGCCCCTCAGACTATACAAGACAACTAGTTTTTGTACAGATGAAGTGGAAAGTCCCCCTTACCTTCTAGAGAATTGTCCTGTGCAATAAAAATTAAAGAAGTCAGAAAAGCAGGGCAAGCAATGAGAGACCCCCACAGTGGATGTGCAGTCTCAGCAGCTGACTTCCCTTGTGGTTGAGCAGTGCCAGAGGCAAGCTTTGTATAAAAATAAGTCAGATCATGTCCCTCCCCAGCTCGAAACTCAAGTGCACACTAAGTCCTCCAGAGTTCTCCATGGTCCTTCCGTTCTCTGATCTCACCTCCCACTCTCCTCCCTCTTTCTCTCCTCTCCACCACACTGGCTTCCTCAAATACGTCAGGGATGTGCCTGCCTCAGGGTTTTGCAGCGACAGCCCCTCTTCCTGGAATCTTCTTCTCCTGGCGAGCTGAGTGGTTCATTCAGTCCCACCCTCCAGTCTAGGCTTCAATGCCACTTTAGCAGTGAGCTTTCCCCTCAACAGTCTAACAGCAATATCTGGCCCCCTGACTCTCACCACCAACTGACCTAATAGTATCTGTTTTGTTTTATATATTGATTGTCTTCCGAATAAGCTTCCAGAGAGCAGAGACTTTGTCCACTTTGTTATGCTCTTTCCCCAGCACTTGAGGACTAATCTGGGGTCCTACATGTAACCCCAAACATGAACCTTCTCAGAACAAAATGAGTTACCCCAGGCTCACACAGTAAGCCACGAGGAGTACAAAAAAATCATGTACCTTCTTTCCATCTCTTCAGTCTTTCATTCGTAACACAAGAGAGACTGATTTAATAAAAAGCTCCAGTAAAACAATCTAATGTTTCTTCCTCCACTTGGAGTATTCTTTTAGAGATCTAGAAGCCGAGTGTCCTCTTTAGTATCACTCTTCACCCAGTGAAACAACAAAGTGACCATGGTTTGTAGGATCACCACCTAAGTTTTTGAGTAAAGTCAGCATGTGGCAAAAGGAGTACTAAAGCTTGAGTTATTTATTTTGGTATAAAATGGTCACTTATCATTTTTCATGGAACATTCTGACCCACAAATGGATGACTACACTGGAATATAATTGGGTTATATTTTATAGTCAAATTTACTGTGTATTAGATCAGAATTTTCCATTCTCTCGATATGTTGGATATGTGTATTAAAATGTTGTTTGAAATCTAGATCTTACATATAGGCACAAGTAGATAGCCTTTTTGATCCTGGCCAAGAGGAAACAGCTGAGGGGCTATTCTCCACTGGCTGCATGTTCAAAGACCGAAGACAGAAAAAGCTCCTTTATGAATCCATCTGCCTGCAGCCCCTCACATCTGGACCAAGGGCTGGAAACACCAGCAAGGAGAGAGAGCTCCACGATGCTGGAAGAACTTCTCCAAAAAACAAAAAATAAGCAAAGGATAGCAACAAGAAAAAGGAGGAGGAGGAGAATTTCATTCTCTAAGTGGTCATATAACTACTGCTTTGATTCCAAGGGTTTTCACAAATTTTCTTCTAAAAAGCCTTTCTTTTTTCCTTAGATTTTCAATAGCAGTCAGCAAATTTGGGAAAAAGCAGGATCCTATGAAAGGAATCGCAAGTTGAAGAGCAGTGGTCCCCCTACTCCCCTGAGCCATCTCTGACCCTGACCCACTCGGCAGGCAGCGGGGCACTCCGGCCACCTTCTAGTCACTGTCAACAAGTTCACGGGTATTAGAGAACTTCAGGACATGGACACCCACAAGTTGTTCAAAGCTCAATGGGACTTTTTAAGATTGGGAAAATAAGAAGGCCCCAAAGAAGGTGTTTATTCTTAATTTTTAAAAAATTCCTATAATCAATCCCTTTAAACTTTTAGGGGTTCAACGTGACTTCTTGCTGCTTCCAACATTAAAAAGGATGCAAAGGCATACAAGGATGCAGGGCATACTAGGGCGCTGTCTGTTGCATGCGGAAGCCAGGGGCCAGGAGAAACCATACCAGCAATGGAACGTATTGGAGCAGAACTGAACAGAGACCCGCAAAACTACGTGACCCAGCTCAAGTTCTGTTTTATTGCACCTCGCTCTTAGAATTAATGTAGAGAACAAAGCCTAACTATTATCTATCTAAAAAGGGGGGGGGGAAGCATATCCTGAATTTTCTGAAAATATTGCAACTGGCTAAAAAAAAGCACCAAAGCAGTCTAAGAAAGCAGAGATAGGCTGGGAGTTTTCAGTCCCATCAGTTTAGTGCGAGCTGCCTCTGTCCACTTCCTCCTGCTTCCTGCCAGACATCCAGACAATAAAAGAATTTGTACAGCTGGAGGAACCGGAGTAAAAGCCAAAAAACAGAGTAAGCGCTTCTAGGGGAGGCAGAACAGGCAGCAAGCAGGCGACATCTGGGGATATTTAAAACTGCGAAACCAATCCTAATTTATTTCTGACTTGTAAAAAAGAAAAAAAACACACATAATGCAGTATGTCTTCTTCAGGTCAGTTAAGTACAACCCGTGAGACAGAGGACTCGGTTTCAAAGGAAGGGGGAAAAGTTAAGAGCAACGTAAACTACCTGGTTCACAGATCTCACTTTGTGTCTCTACAGGGTAGTGCAGTAAGGCACAGCATGGCTATAAACAGAATCACACCCCCTCTGGAGTCAGAGGCACAGGGAAGCACGTCTGGGGTGAGGGGTGAGGAAGCTGCTGGCAGGGAAAACCCAGTCGGACTTCAGCTGCTAGCTCTCTCATGAGCCAGGGTCCTGAGGCCTTGGCTGGGCGTCCCTCCGTCAGCGAAACCGTGCAGTTATGTCTCTGACTCTGTCTTTTCCATTCTCCTCCGCTGCACTAAGAATGGTGCTCCAGAGCTAGCAAGACTCATCCATCACGATGCCGCCGGCGGGCTTTACCTTGACACGCTCCTGTGCGGATGTTTGGGATGAAGCCCCGGCGGCAGGGGTGAGGCTGGGCGGGACACATCTCGCAGGGGTGGCCCCAGGCTCGGCCCACTGTGGCACAGCACAGAGTTTTTGTGCAGACGATCCCGCTGAGCTGTCCTTGGCACATCTGGTTGCTGACCACAGTAAAACACGGGCCTGTCCTGTAATCTGAAAATAGAGAATAAGGAGAGGAGCCCATGAAAGTCCAGAAAAGCAAGAACCACGGCATAGAGGAAGAGCTGGACCCCATCTTGCTCAGCTCCAAATGGAGAAGTGGGGTTCTAGGAGAGAGTCTGTGCATCACCGGCTTCATGTGAAGCCCCGGGCAGACCTTTGAACCTCTGAACCCCATTTTCCTCACCTACAAAAATGGGGATAAAAACATCAGTTCCTATCCACTCTGAAGGTGTCATTGTGAGGATCAGGTGAACTACTTGGAAAACTCTTTATGACTGTGAATTGCTGTACAAATATAACATGGTAATATTATTATTCACTCATTCACTCAAGAAAAATATCAGTGCCTACGTGTGACACAGATGCTTCAGTGAAATACAATCATTACGTCCAAGACGTGTTTGTACATCCATGTTTACTGCAGCGCAATTCACAGTAGCTAGGAAATGGAAGCAGCCTAAGTGTTCACCAACTAGTGAATGGGTAAAGAAAATATGATACATATACATTATGGAATACCATGCAGCCATGAAAAGGATGAAATTCTGTCATTTGCAATACTATCGAGATCATTACATTAAGTGAAATAAACCAGAAAGACAAACACTGCATGATCTTACTCATTCATATATGTAGAATAAAGTTAATTTTGTAGAAGTTGAGAGAAGAATGGTGGTTTCCAGAGGCTGGAGAGAGTAAGGGAAAGGGAGAGATGGTGAAAGACTGATCAATAAGTATGAAATTATAGTAAGATAGAAGCAAGAATTTCTGGCATGCTAGTATTGCACAGTAGGTTGGCTACAGATAAGAATAATGCACTGTGACATTTCAAAAACTAGAAGAAAGTATATTAGAGATTTTCACCATAAATGACAAATGTTTTAGGAGAAAGACGTTTAACCTGATTTAAACATTACACAGTATATACATGTAGTGAAACTTCACATAATATGTATAATGTTTATGTTTCTACATACTAGTCAAAAAATAAATTTCAGTGAAAAAAAAATACTAGGAGCTGGGGGAAGCTCACCAAGCGCTGTGTGCATGTATGTCCCTATCACTCTGAACTACATTATGATGTGAGACTACAATGCACCAATAAAAGTATATAAAAAAGAGAAAAAAGAAAGAAATAGGGTTTCACTAAATTACCATGCACTGGCCTCAAACCTATGATCCTCCTGTCTCAGCTACCTGAGTACTGGGTTTGTAGGTGTACACCACTGCACCCAGCTTTGTTGAAAATTTAAAACATGGGAATATGTCCAATCTTCATTTTACCTTTTATAGTTCTTTCAAACACTCCATTTCATTTCTAACTCTATTTTTTTTTCGGAAACAGTAAAACACGGAGAATTCAACCAATACAGAAAGGTAAAAACAACAGTTGGAAGACCTTTCACACCTTACTCCCTAGAGATCTGGGCGTATCACCTGGAGTTTTTCTATATATTGCAAATGTATAAAGATTTATAAAGATATAGAAAATGTGTGCTATATACATAAACATATTTGAAGGTATATGTGTGCTTCTCTGTATGTATATGCATGACTAAACATAGGATAAAATGTACTGGGCAAAATTTAAGAAATATATAGATGGTGAGGCTATATTTTTAAAAAAAACCTAAATCTTTGCCTTCATAGAGCTTATGGACTGTTTTTATTTAGGTTGGACAAGGCAAAGAATTTCAAAACTTGAAATGAGGCAAGTCATGACACTTTCTTCCTGGTAGTTTCTTGAACAAAAGAAGTGGCTATGTTTCTTTTAGAGTGAATCTTTTTTTTTTTTTTTGCAGTACCAGGGAATTAACCCAGGGCCGTTCTACCTCCGTGCTACACCCCTGGCCCTATTTTTTTTAATACTTTATTTTGAAACCAGGTCTCACGAAGTTGCAGAGGGCCTCACTAAGTAGAGAGAGAGAGAGAGAGAGAGAGACAGGGAGAGAGAGAGTGTGCGAGAGCTGAGGCTGGCTGCGAACCTGGATCCTCCGGTCTCCGCCTCTCAAAGTACTGGGATTACAAGCGTGCGCCACCACGCCCGGCCCTAGAGTGGAGCTATCTTATTTGAAATGCAAAAATAAGCAAATAAACAGAAAAAGGTTTTAGAAAAATGACTCATATGTAACAAGGAAGGTATTTAATATAAAGAGTGAGAACACTGGTCTGAAATCATTTTATCTCTGGACAAAAAGTCTTAAAGCAAACAGGGACAAGCTAAGTCCACAAGAGGATTTCCAAGAGCAGCCTCACCTTTTTATTGTAATTAGTTAATGTATTGCTACAGGAAGAATGTATTAATTATGTATTGCTACAGGAAGAAAGTCAGTCTGCACTGAACAACCAAAAAACAAGAAAGGTTAAGACATAGTAGTGAGCACAGAAAAGAGAGACCAGGGCCATGACACCCCTCTGTTCTGTAGGGGAGGCTGGGCTGTGCAAGACTCCTTGGCTCCTTTCTGCCACCCCGCATTTCCCAGATCAGCTGTGGAAGTGCACGGGGAGGGTGTTCCTGGTGACTCTCAGGATGAACTCAATGATCCCCATAAGTGCCCTTCACCACCGAATTCTATAGTTTTGTGACAATCACTGGTTGTGCTGATGAAACCACTAAGTTATGTTTTTGTTTATTTTCTTCTTAATTCAAGCAGCTCATAGGACCGTGGATTGCTATCATAGGATGTCATTTTACTAAGGACGGCTCTTCATCACAGCGCTGTCTGGAGTGAACTAGCTCTGGCCGTTGGCGCTGCAGAAACAGCACAGCCCTAAGGCCACACTGCAAGATCAGCTGCCCAGGAACTCCAAACACCAAACTCCACTGCAAGCAAGTGCCTGGAGTCTTGCCTGCAAGAGTCTTAGTTATTATACCACTCAAGAGACAGGCAGGATGGTTGACACGTGGAGTCCCCATTTCCACATCTCCCCGCTCCATGCCAGCATCTACCAGAGCATGTGGTGTGTGTCACTGATGGGATGCTGTGTTTCAGAGTTTCTTATTTTAATAGCCATATATTCGCTATAATTTATATTAATAAGAAGTATAACTGTGCCAGACTCATGATTTCTTTTTTTTTTTTTTTTTT